>ML792750.1:254213-264514 GCA_009831015.1 Picea engelmannii
TACAATTGTCTGTTGACCAATCCGCAAAAGGGGATTTGGTCCTAATACAATAACCGACATGATCAATCCACAATGGGGATTGATCCTATGAATAATATAACAATAATAATAAGAATACTCTTTCCAGTTACATTATTTCAACAAAGAGAACCACTAGGCCAATCAAGACGCCTTAGCGGATTTAGCAAGCTTAAGAAACCAAGAGAAATTTCCAACTTGAACGATTTCAGTATCTCTCAAAATCACGTGTACCAATGCAAGTAATTTATATCTCCAATGCAAAATTAGATTAGTGCCTTGCCAAAATGGGTTATGGAGTCTTCTTGTATTAGGTTAGGTATACTTCTTCTCAAGGGGTGTAAGCCCTTTTACTCCCTTGAGCAAGTAACCCTAACAAGGTAAATCTAAAAGAGTGTAAGCCCTTTTACTCCCTTGAGCAAGTAACCCTCACAAGGTGAATCTAAAAGAGTGTAAGCCCTTTTACTCCTCCTAGCAAGCTTTGCATAAGCTTATCCAATCAACAACAATGATAACTTGGTGGAGGGTATAAGCCCTTTTATTCCTCCAAGGATCTAGCCAAGAACAACCATGAAACAAGAAAGAAGAACTAACAATATGCATATTTTTCTTACCAATTTCAGGAGAAATGCTAGCCAAACCCTTGTTTACCAAGAAAATATCATCAACATGTAAGAACAAGCCTCCAAGAAGGGTAGTGCACCACTTTTCTCCACAAGACAAGTATAAACCATAGCATAAGAGAGAGATAGAGAGTTGTAAATTTCCCAAGAGAGGGCGAAAATTTCAGCCAAGTAGCTCTTCTCACATGAGAGAGTTATGTTAAAATGAAATGAATTTGATTCTTATTTATACAAAACCTCTAAAAAGTGTTTGTCCACATTTAGTTAGGGTAAACCATAAAATAAGGGAGCCATTCCCCTTTATTTTTCCCATTTACAACTTTAATTTGAATTTACACATTAAGAAACCCTAGAAATATGACGTCACACCCTAGAGGGGTGAAGTTTTGGCACTTTATGGAAGTCGTTGAGTTGTTGAAGGGATCGCTAGGCCTCCAAAGGCCATGTGTCACCGTGCCATGTGTCTTCTTTCTCCATTAATCATGCCAAACCATCTTCAAAGATCACCACCACCATCAAAACCCTAGCCCTAGGGTGACGGCAAGCCCTCCAAGATGACATTTTGACCTTCAAGGCCAAACGTTGGGCTAAGATGGGCTAGGTCTCATCGTCCAAAGTCTCTTCTCTTGCCTCCAAAGGAAATGTTCAAGCTCTGGTTGCTCCCAATGTTTGGGTCATGGCATCCAACATGTGGGCTTCCTACCCCATTGAAGGCCCAAGCTGGGCTTGTCCCTCCAAAATATCCATCAACAAGGTCCTGCAAAGACAGACAAGTGTGCCCTCCAAGGATCTCAAGTCAAATGTATCATGGCAAGTAAAATCACATTTAATAGAAGAGCCACTTAAATATGTGCATCAAAACTACCTTATCAAATTAAACAAGTGCTCAAAGATCCTATGCAATTTGTCAAGTTTAGGTATGGGAGGGTTGACAAGGTGAGCTATTGGGTGAATCATTCCTTGAGTCAAGGAGTGTTTCCTAGGTGGACCCTCTCTAAGTCATGTGGAGAAGATGAAGTGGATGGGGGGGTAAGACTTTTGGGCATGGGGTTCAAGACATAAAAGGGTTCGTATTGTCTCATTTATGGATGCCTTTGTAGAGGGTGTGTTGCACCTTCATTTTCAATGCATCCTTTTTCCAAGCCCATTCATTTGTTGTTAATTAATTAAAGTCCAGAACAACTAGGTACTCCAATGGGTAACATAAGGCTTGGGGGGCAGTACCACAATGTCACTTGAGAGGAGAGGTACATAGAGTGTCATTGGGGTAAAGCAAAGATTGTAACGCACTTGTGTATATCCCTCAACAAGTGGGACGTCTATATAATGTGAAATTGTTTCTTGCGGGTCTTTGATTTTTTAGAAAAAAAGTTTTATTGTTCTCAAGACCTCTTTGGGCGAGCATCTAGAAGGTTATAGTTTGGCTTTTATCTTTTTCCAGCTACATTTCCTCTGGGCCTTCAACCCCTTCTTCCCATGAAATGAGGTACAATCCCTTCTTGGTTCAGTACACCCGAAAATCCCAAAAGATAAGGAGACGAAAAGGGGTGAAGCATGAAAAGTGATAAGTATGATCAAGAATGATATGACGACTCATCAATGGGACCTCTCAGTAGAAAATCCATTCCCAAGGGTGACCACTTACTAGGGCACAATGTCAACCCCCAAGGTGAAACAGGGAAGATAGCATAAGTTCTATAATCAAAAGCAGTTTTAAATGCAACATACTCAAATGCCTCAAGTATTAAAGTGACACTTACCACAATACTTGACTTGTACCTCATGGAGCAAGACCCATCGTCTTCCGGAAGCATGTTGATTTGGTGAATGCCATCGTGACGAATCCAGGATGTGTGGTGGTGAAGTGGCTCTTTGTCTGTGAATGTGGACGTTGTCAGTCATCTATCTCTCATTACTCCATGTTTGCAACCTGAGGGCCTCGAGACATCATGTCCTTAGTTATCCCTAGAAATTGGGGATAACATCTAGTTCCTACTCAAGGACATGTACTCATCGTAGAGTGCATGAGAACCTCAGTAACTCCTAGTTAGACATGTGCCTACACTGAAACATCAAAACGTAAAATCTAGAGTGGCTCACTCACCCTTTGTTCATATAATCAAAATTTCAAAATTAACAACTAATCTAGAAAAGAAAATTTTGTATTTTTCATATAATATGATGAAAAAGAAACATGTAAATCAATAATGCAAGTAAAGAAAAATAAAAATGAGAAATGAAATGCAACTTAACTACCATGAGCAATCAAAATGCAAATGCAGGAAAACAAAATGACCTACCTACTTACCTGGGGCCCTAGGGCCCTAAAGATCGGGTCCTAAAAATATCAGGTGAAGTCGTACAGCCAGTGTAACCACCTACTCAACATTTCATCAAGGTATCTCCCCCTCTGCTTAATCATGTAGTACAACAAAGATAATTCAAGCATAAACTAGTCATAAGCATAAGTAAGCATGTAATTAATCATAGAAAGCAACTCATGGAAATGGGTGGGAGGGAGGAAATCCTGCTGGAGAGAATGGCCACAAGCCTAATCAATCCATCTCTGAATAGGACTACAACATATAGACAACAGTTCATCTTCATCTACACATAAAGATCCACTTTTTGTTGAAGACAGAGAGGAGATGAGAGATCGGAAGAAGACTGCATGGCTTCCCTGAGAAGAAGATAAAAGGTAAGGGACAACCTCGTGTCCGGAGAAAAAAATCTTCCTGCTACCGAAAGATTGTTTTCTTTTCATCTGTATATCCTCACAAAATGCCTTAGGATGAAAATATTGTTGCTCTGCAATGTGATCTTTGATTGCTCTAGGATGACCACGTCCTTGTATCCGTTAAAATCTGAACACAAAGGTGGTTGGAAATCTTTATAGAAAAAATCTGAACCCTCAAAAGGATATGAATCACAACTCCCAAGGGATGGCTGAAAGTCATCATGAGTGTATGGTGACAAGTCATCGTCAACTGGATGGGATATATCTATGACCATATCATCATCAGGTTGTCAAGCATCTAAATCACATGCGCATTGTTATCGCACAAGTTGTGGGTTGGGCAAAGCCTCACCCAACCACCAAAATGGTGATAACTAGGAGAGCACCTACCCACTGTCACCTTAGGCAAGTGTTCACATCACTTTAGAGGTGAGGTAGTCACCTCAAGGGGGGAATCCCTGGTGACCCTAGGGGGGATTGAGATGGAAAATGAGATATATGGATGGATGCCCCTAAAGGTCAATTCTAGATGGTAAAGGGAACTTGGTAACAAGTTGTGGGAAAAGCTTAGGGTTGCCAATGCTTTGAGTGATCTGTTGAGAGAAGAATCCTTTCTCCAGACACAATGAAAACTAAGTATACAATGTAGTATGTTAGGTGGACAAGCAAGTTAAGCTTGTTGTCCCTAATTGCAACAATAATCTGTGATATATATCAGCATAAAAAAGATAATAAGGGTTGCAAAATAAGTATTGAAAGTCTCATTGAATAAGCAAGAGACAAGTTAGTAAAGACTAGTTTAACTCAACAATGATAGAGCAAGACTTTAGCACAAAAGCAAGGCTGAAACAAAAATCTTATTGCAGTGATATTTATCAGCCTTATGGCTGTAGCAAACCAAGCCTTATAAAAGAAAATTCAACCAATGAAAATTACTTCAAACTAGCCCAAAAAGTGCGCTAGGGTTAGTAGTTTGTTAGGGAAAAGTTATAGCTAATTTATAGGGTTAGTTTAGGAGTTATCTAGGGTTAGAGGGTTAGATTTCTGCAGCCCTAATGGCTGTAGATTAGTTTTGTAACAGCAGCAAGTTTTAGTGGGTGAAAGAGGACACCTCAATGAGGCAAGATAGCCTAAGGCTTAAGGAACAAAACTCAAGTGAGAAAACTTTAAAACTTCAACTTTTCACATTTACCAATGCAACGTTTTATTTCTCCAATGCACTAGTGCCTTTGATTATGGGTTAATGGGGTCAAAAGAAAAGAGCTAGAGCTACTACCTCCTTGGGGGTATAAATCCTCTTATTCCCCGAGGCAAGTAACCTTAGCTAGGGTTTAAAACTAAGCGGTGTATGCCCTTATACTTCCTTAGCAAACCCTTGCAAACAATAATTCTATGCTTAAAATTATGGTGGAGCTAAAGTAGGGGTGTATGCACTTATACTCCCTACCTAGCCTTAGCAAAAGCAACCTTGAGCTTGAATGACAAATGATAGCAACAAGTAAAAGCCTTACCAATCCAAATAGCAACAAGATAAACCATAGCATGCCAAGATAAACCACCACAAATAGCTAGAAAAAGACCTCCAAGAGCTAGTGCATCATCATCAAGTACTCCATAACCAAAGAAACACCATACCATAGCACAAGATAACAAAAAGCCTCAAGGGTAGCGAAAATTTCAATCCTTAGCTCTTGACAATGGAAGAGTTATATTCCAAATGAGATCTTATGATCTCTATTTATACAAAATGTCGAGTTTGTGCACATTAGCAAGGGTAAAACATAAGATAAGGGGTCCACAACCCTTATCTTACCCCTTGCAACAAAATAATATTAAACAATTCACTTAAAATTCATTTTTACACAAAAGAAACCCTAGAATAAGGTGACATCACCCCTTTAGGGGACGTTTTGGCACTTTGAAGAAGTTGTTGGGGTAGTAGATGCATGGCTAGGCCTCCAAAGGCCACTTGTCACTCATCCAAGTCCTCTCTTGATGGTATTCAAGCTTCCTTCCTTCAAAATGTGCCACGTGTCATCAAACAACACCTTCACCCCCAAACCCTAGCCCTCTAGGTGACGTCAAGCCTCCAAAGGTGACGTTTTTCCTCTCGTAGAAAAAACGTTTGGTATGTAAAGGCTAGGTCATGTCATCCATGATGTCTTCTAGGCCTCCAAAGGTACGTCTCTGTCATCCGGCATGCGGGCCCTTGGAAACCAACCTGTGGGCTTCAAGCCCCATGGAAGCCCAAGCTAGGCTTGTTCTTCCAAAATTGTCCACCAGCTAGGTCCTGCAAAAACAAATAAGCACGCCCTCTAAGGATCCCAAGTCAAAATATCATGGTGAGTAAATCAAACCAATAAATGAGCCACCTAAGCATGTGCATCAAAGATCACCCAGTCAAACAAGTTAGTGCTCAAAGACATTATGCAACTTGCTAAGCTTGGGTATGGGAGGGTTGACGAAGTGTCCTATTGGGTAGATCTTTCGCTAGGTCAAGGAGTGTTTCCCAAGTGATCCCTCTCTAAGCCATGTGAAGTAGATGAAGTGGTTATGGATCAAGACTCATTGGGCATGGGGTTCATGACATATAAGGGGTTGTAGTGTCTCATTCATGGGTGCCTTTGTAAAGAGTGTGTGGCACCTTCGTTTGCAATGCACTTTTTCCAAGCCCATCCTCTTGCCATTCTTTGTTTCTTTCATGTTTTAAAGGACGATTTGAAGGCCATCGTCCTGGCGTGGTATCTAGATAATGACAGTGTCACCCACAAATACCTTGCGGAAATGAGAAGGTTGGCTCGTGATGAGACCCCCTTTCTCTCAGTTGTGTAACTAAGAGCCACTACCCTAGCTTGGTGGCCAAATGATGGTAATGTCATACCGCTAGATACCGATGATCATGATAGGTTGGAACGTGATGAGACCTCTTATCTTCCAACTAACCCCCTAAGCATTCACTATCATTTATTCTTGTGGGTCCCCCTTTTCTTACAAAGAAGCATTTCATTGCTTTCTCAGGGGATCCCTGGGCGAAAAATCTGGAAGGTCTATATATAGAATTTTATCTTTTTAGCCAACAGCGATCCCTCTAGGCCTTCAGCCCATTCTTCCCATGGAATGAGGGACAACCCCTTCTTGGGTCAATACACCCTAAAATCCCAAGAGACAAGGAAATGGGGGGTTTTAGGTAATGGAAAGTGGTAAGTATGGCTGGGAACGGTACGATGGCTCTTCAAGGGAGTTCCTAGTAGCAAACCCATTCCCTAGGAAGACCACTTACTAGGGCACAATGTCAACCACCAAGGTGAAACGGGGAAAAAGGCATAATGTCCAAGCATATGTCATGAAATCTAAAGCAGTCTAAGATAGAACATACTCAAAATGCCTCAAATATTGAAATGACACTCACCATAATACTTGACTTGTACCTCATGGAGCAAGGCCCAATGCCTCTCGGAAGCCAGTTGGTGTGGTGGATGCCATCTGAAATCCTGACCTATGTGGTGGTGAGAAGGGTCTCCATCTGTGCAAGTGGATATTGTCGGTCATGTAGTCTCTCGACACTCCATATCTGCACCCTGAGGGCCACGAGACATGATCTCCTTACTTATCCCACAAAATGAGGATAACACGCATGAAGACCAGTCTTCTGAAGATGACAACTTATCCTTGTTTTCTTGAGAACCACCCTCAATGTCGTAAATGGGATCTCTATCAAAAGTGAATCCCATATCTCATCTACGTCTCTTGATCTATATGAAATAACCAAGGTGTTGATCAACCATGTCTGAGAGGTACCCCATGGAACCATCTGCATCCTTTGGACTAATCACTTCCTCATCTTTATGTGCAGGAGGAAAGTGAGGCTGAGCAACTTCACCTTCGCCAAGCAAGAAAATGGGCACTGATATCTCATCTAGATTCTCAGTACATGGAACTTCATCAGAATTCTTCTTTTTCTTCATGTCATCTTTTTTTATGGACATACTCCTCCAACGCCTCTTCATCACAAGGGGGATTAACCCTCAATGTAGAGTGTTTCTTTTGATTGTTCCTGGGATGATCAAAGAGAGCTCTTGTCCTTCTCATCATTGTGGCTTTCCTCATTGGATGGTGACATCTTGTCAAGATCCTGCATTTCCTTGGAAACTTCCTCCTCTTCACAAACTTGTTCTTCAAGTGCTTCTTTTATGGAGGATGGACAATGTTTCATCACATTACCCACTAGAAAACCTTCTCTGTAAAGAGCGTCCTTGAGTTCTTGGAGAGTATCCTGTGATCTCTAAGTAGTTGGCCCCCAATGTCTGAGAAACAAATTTACAAGCTTGGTAGAGGAAGGTATGCTCCTCGATCTGCATTGATATGTGAGCCACCTCTTTTGTCTTAACTCGAGAGATGCTATAAACAATTGCTTTAATATATCATTGTGCGATACCTTCAATGTTGAAGTATATTTCGTACAATTCACAACATGGGTGACCGCTTGGGTTGGATCACCATTAAACTTTGGACAATTCTCATTCCATTCTGGAGGATAACGATTTGGATACCCAAGGATATCACGGATATCAAAGGAAAGAAATATCTCATGAGTGCGCCAAGGTAAGTCTCGTGATGCCATGGTTCCATTACGGAAACGACACATCAATGAGGTTGTCGGATGAGCTCAAAGCTCATCAAAGATGGAGAGGGTATCTTCCCTTAATGGAGTCACCAAACAAAATTTTATGAATTCCATCAAAAATGAAAAAGGAACTTCCCTCAGATGGAGTCGCTAGGCAAACTATGGTGAAGGCTTTGGGAAAAGCTTGCCAAAGTGTCATCATGGCTCGAAAGAGGATTCAAAATACTCCCTGGCAACAGTGCCAAAATATTATCGCACAAATTCTAAGTTGGGCAAAGCTCGGCCCAATCCACAAGATGGAGAGAACTATGGGAATTGTTGAGATTTGGGTACCTTGGACAGTGGTCCCCGTGTGCTTATGAGTCTCTAAGCACAAAGGGGGAAGACTATTACCCTTGTACTTTACTTTATGATTTTAATTTCACTTTCACTTAGGAGTTTTAAGTCAAAAGTGAAATATGTCACTTAAGTCATAAAGTGACAATTAATTCACAATGTGGGTGAATTAATAGACATAAAGCAACTAAGAAAAGTGGGTTTCCTTAGTGAGATTTTTAGATGAGATCTCACCCATTGATTAGAGCTGGCTAGATCTAATCTAGGCCATTGATCTTTTAGGGTTAGCTCAAAAAGGCTAAAGAGAGGGTAAAGGTATTTTTGGAGACTCATTCTTCACTTGTGAGTTTTGGAGAAGAGAAGAGGGGCGCAATTCTTGAGGGAGAAGGAGGGTGCACTTCATGAGGGTTTGAGCAAAACCCTTGAGAGCTTGAGGAGAAGCTTGTGGTTGGTTTGAGCTTGCATGGAGACTATTTCCATGGAGCCATAGCTTTCATTTCTGAGAGGGAGCATTTTCATGGAGGAGGGGCGCATCTAGGAGAGGAGGGCACATTTTTTATCCTTCATATGCTCATCAGAGGAGGAGGACTTGTCAGATTGAGATGAGCTCTGATGCATAGGGAGAGGAGAGCTTGGACGCTTGTTTCTGTAGAGAGAGACATTCAGTTTATGGCTCAGTTTATTTATGGTGATCATTGTTAATGTTTAAACATCATTGTTAATGTTTATTATAGAGGTTTGCATTTCAATAGATAACAATAGCATAATCCAAGATCACTGAGAAATACACAATCACAAGAAACACAACATTTATCCTTGGAAACCCTCTAGGGGAAGAAAACCCAGCAAAACTTCCTTAATATAGATAGCCAATACAATGCCAAGAGATCTCTTAATCTAATATAGAAAGTCCTCTCCCAAATATGCGCCACTCTCTCTCTCTTTCTTCTCCGGTAGCAGATTTGAACTTGTCTCTCAAGATGAGCAAGAGAGTTGTATCTAAGTGAGGTGTTAGCCTCCTTTATTTATACAAGTCTGGCAYGTGTGAAGTGTCTCTTCACTGGCAGGGCCGACTTCTCAAACTGGGTGGGTAAACCCACCTTTATTATATTTCTGGGTCTCTTTAATATCTGTTGGGGCCGACTTCTTATTCTACCTATTACAATTGTCTTTTGACCAATCCGTAAAAGGGGATTTGGTCTTATTACAATAACCGACATGATCAATCCACAATGGGGATTGATCCTATGAATAATATATCAATAATAATAAGAATACTCTTTGCAATTACATTATTTCAACACTCCCCCTTAACAAGAAGGGTATTCTTTAGCAGCATCATGCGAGAGAGAGAGGACAGCATCATCAATAGCATCAAGTGGGTGAGAGGACAACATCATCAATATCATCTTTGGAACACTGACTGGCGTATCTATAAATCATCGGAAGTTTTCTTCATCGACAGCATCGTCATTCTCAAAGGAATGCCATCATCATCTGCATCAATATGTATTAGTATAAAAATTGATACATCGTCATCATCACAGCACAAGGTTGGCTCATCATAATACAAGACTGGCTTTACGTCACAGCTGTCAAGCTGGAAGCTCAGTACTCATCTCATCGTCTTGCTTTACGTCACAGCACCCAAGCTGGAAGCAAGATACTCGTCATGCTTTACGTCACAACCATCCGGTCGAAAGCAGGATACTAGACTGGCTTTACGTCACAGCTATCCAGCCGGAAGCTCAGTGCTAGTCTCATCATATCATCTTACTTTACGCAAGGAACACCTCATCTTGCTTTACATCTAACAACTTGGTCAGAAGCAAGGAACATCACATCTTGCTTTACGTCTGACAACTAGGTCAGAAGCAAGGAACATCACATCTTGCTTTACGTCTGACAACTAGGTCAGAAGCAAGGAACATCACATCTACTCCCCCTTTCGAGGAAGGTCCTT
>ML792750.1:276981-290353 GCA_009831015.1 Picea engelmannii
TCTCAGATTTAGTGGGATCATCCTCATCCATTTAACCATCTCTCCTTCTCCTATATATTGAAAGGTTTCTCATGGAAAAGGTTAAGCAAGATTGAATGAAGAATTGGTGAAAGAATTGTGTGAAGAAATCTGTTTGGATAGAAGCGTGAAGACTCTTTTTGGTCTATCAAGTTGTATTGGATCTTCTCCATGCAAATGTAGAGCAAGTGTGTGTGTTGGAACCAAGGATCACTGAAAGGAATCTTGCGACATCAAGGCGATCTAGTTGTATCTTCTACTTTCATTTAATATAATATAGTGGCATGTCCCTTTCCCATAAAATCACTCTTCTTTTATTGCATAACTCCTTCATCATATGCATAAGTTGACATTGAATATACTTTGATATCTTCACTTGGGTTGGTTTGTGTAGTCTTGGACCTGATTTCACAAGAGCACCGGAGCGAAACAGGAACAACAGAGACCTAAGGAAGCGATATAAAGGTATGTCACCCATTCCTTCTTAGTCGTAGATTCAATGACCGCAACTTAGAGAAAGAGCCATGTCCTGTCCTATTTTGTTCTAGATCCAGGTGGAACTAGGGAGATCTGTTAGTGTCTGCACCTATTGATTTATCCGATAACAAAATTGGCGACTCCACTGGGGATACAACTCATTTTGGTGGTTTTTACCTAGCCATTTGCTCTTGACCTACCCTTTTTCATTCCCAATCAATCTCTGAGTCTTGAGGGGATCCTCATAGACTCCCTGGATCCAGAAGTTCCCTCAAAAGTTCTGTCATTTTTCCAAAATTTGTTTGATTACAAACCTTCTCGCACTGCACCTTTCTGTAGCCTGCGAGAATCACTGAAGTTCGCACCCTAGTGTTCAGTCCAGTGTGAACTTCCCGCAATCTGCCTGTGTCTAGCCTGCGAGAATCCTTAATTCTCGCACTGTACCCCACTGCCAGACTGCAAACTCACTTGTAAAAAAATTGGATTAAGTTTTTTGTGTCTTCAGATGCCCAAATTTGTTGGTGTGTCTGGAAAGAACTTCTCTGGCCAGTGATTGAATGTTTCTTGACTTCAAATCTCGCGAAGGATTAGTTTTCGGAAATCGAAAGCTCTTCTTGATCATTTTTTCTTAATTTTTACCTCTTGACCTTTTCTTAACAAGGGTATAATCTCCGATTCTGAAATCCGAGTTCTTGTTTGGTCGAGAGCCTTTGATTGGATTAAAAGTTGAGATTAATTGTCCTTTTCGATTGCTTATTACTTGGAAAATTGTTACCCATGTGCATTTGAAGAGACTGGTCTTGTCAGTTTGTTATTTTTATTTTCATTGAAAGATTGATTTGGGTGTTTGTTGTGTATTTCTTTTTCGTTGGTTTCTTACTTTTTCTTAGTTCCATCCCTGTTGCTTGGTTTCTAATAAAAAATTAAAGACATTTTCTTTTTTTTAAGCAACCTTTTATTCGAAAAATATTGGCATTCAAGTATTGAAAGAGAACGAATAGGGAATTTGCATTGTTCATGATTGTTTGATATTACATTTTAGAGAAGATCATACATCGTAGTTCGCATTGTTCATGAAAACTCATCTTTCCCTCCTGTAAATAGGATTCATCGAACAAAAATTTGTATCATTCATCCCTATTTACGCATTCTTGGGTTAGAGTCTCACACAACATTGGTTTCATTTCCGTCTCCTTTTTGCATAACAACAGCCTTTAATAATATTGCGCAACTTTAAAATTTAACTAGCAACTTTTTCTAGGGCTCTTTTACACCAACATTAGCTAGGCTAGAGCTTTGGAATAGGCAATGAGACACACTCTCCAAAGCACAAAACACACAATAGTATCTTGTGATAAGGAGTGTCAAATTCCATTTGCAGCATTTTGTTCTGGGAAGCCCTTCTCACACAAAGGTCAAACCTGAGGTTGCATTGAGATTGACAGAGTTACTCACTCTGCTTTGTTGATATCGGTGTAGAGATTGCACGTATTACGGGGGTCACTTGAAAGTATACCCACAATGATGAGTGGAAGCCTCTCAAGCTGATTTTGGGCTAGATACCCTGCCCTTGCGTGTGGATCGGACCGTCGATTGTTCCCCCAGGCATCATTGTTGTTGGTGGTAACCTTAGTAGCTTATCCTCTTAGGGTCTTACACAAGGTGACTGTGAAGGGGTAAGTCTTCACGGTACCTGGAATCGACGTTGGCCAGACTCACTTGGGCTCCTTGGAGGGTATACCCACGATTGTGTGTGGGAGCTTGCACCAGGGTGTAAGTCCGTGAAGCAGGTCGTCAACGTAACTTTTCCACCCTAGCCCAGCCCCTTCTTGTCTCGTCGTTGCGACGTTGGATTTCATCACCAACTAGTGACTTCGGAATTGGAAGGTTTTGTTTGTTTGGTTTTGCTTCATAGATTTTACTAGCACGTGTTGTTTGTTTACCCAAGTTGGCCATAGAATTTCTTTCATAAGATTCTAACTCGATCACAATTGACCCTCCACGTCGTTCACGTAGAATGCAAGGCCTACCCCCAGAAGATCTAGAAGGTTCTCAACCTTTGCCTACCAACTCACCGGAGGGCTCTCCTCAACAAAGTGAAGTCCAAGACGTTGCCACTCCACAAGTGGAAAGAACTAACTCTTTAGAACGGTTCCGAATTACCAATTCTCGAGAGGACTTCCGACTTCCTCCAGACTTCGAGAGACGTATTGTTCGAGTGAATTCTTCTGGAGATATAGTTGTTCAGTCTTCTGGATTACCAACTGGACCTTTCATAGGACCTGAGGGTCAAGATCCTTTTTGGACTACTGGCATTTTTAGACAGGATCTCTTTGGCTCAGGAGCAGGCGTTGATATCATTGTCACATTTGAGCTGCCTGAAACATCTGATCCAGACGCAATACCTTTTACTACTGCCTATTATTTTCCTGGTACAGACGCTCCGCCAGCTAACCACATCTTGACTATCCCTCTACAAACGGTCCATTACACAATGGTCCTAAATACTACGAGTCCTCACACCGGAATTACAACGGCTAGCCAAGCCCCCATTGGCACACTGCTTTTGCCTAGATTCACCCCAACACTTCCGCCCGGATATCATGCGTTGAATGCTTCTATTCCCGCTCCTACACAAATCTCATCCGGGACTCCTGGCATTTCCACTTCTTCTGGGCACCATCTCGTTCCCGGTTTCATTCCGACACTTCCTCAACCCCCTTTCAGAGGACCTCTTCCATCCTCTATCGGAGGCACCGACCCTAATGGCACTATCCCATTTTTCACACCTAATTACCAGATTCCTGTAGGTGGACAATTTCACCAAGGAGGCCAAACCCAATCCCCTTTTGCAAGACAAATCCCAATTGGGACGCAACCCACGATTGGAGGGCAACCCCCACCGACCCCTCCCTATGGACAAAACATACCTCCATCCTTGGCCCAGTATTGGAATTATCTTATTCAAAATAATCCTCACTCGACTGGGGGGCAACAGCCTCAAGCCAGCTCCTTCATACCCCCTAGTAGAGGCTAACCATATCCAGGCACGTCCAATCCTATTTGGGGCTCGAACGCTCAACCCCACGCCCCTGTTCAAAGGTACAACCCTATGAATTACTTGTCTCCACACCAACAACCGAATCTGCCCGGATCTTCGCATTATATGTAAACTGCTTATGGTCTCACTGGTCTACCGATGGGACTCCCTCCCCAAAGTCACCAGTACCCACATGTGAATAGACAGTTACCCTTCTTAGCCACTCTAGACCTCCCTGATCTGTCGAGGATTTTAAATGATTCGATCCGTCACTCTCCTCAATGGCCCGCCATACCGGCCAAACTACCATCCAACATCCCTAAATTCAATGGTAAACCGGGAGAGGACCCGAACAGTCATGTAATAACTTTTCACCTTTGGTGCTCATCCAACTCCTTGATTGATGACTATTCGTTTACGCCTTTTTCAGCAAACCCTCACAGGTTTCGCCGCAAAGTGGTATATAGAATTACCACAAGGCTTCTTCACCGACTTCAACACCATCGCTATGGCTTTCCTCACCCACTACCAGTTACCGATCTGCTACGAAACGGGAACCGAAATTTTGAGTTCTTTCAAACAAACCAAAGCCACTCATATCTCTGATCACATTCATGAGTGGCGATGGAGACGACGTCTCATCAAACTCGAACTTCCTGATCAGTTGCTGGCAGAGTGGTTCACAAAATCATTCGTGAACGAAATCGCTCGTGACATTGCCATGGGTGGAGTTGTCACAGAAAAACAGACAATCAGTCGTGCTCAATACCTCAACCTCGTTTACTCACAAACAGGTGCTCTTTACGACTTACTCCCTGACGCACCTCGTCCTTCTACTTCCGCTACTTCAACTACTCCTGCTGCTTCTCATGCAGCTGACGGTGTGATTGGCACTTTCCATGCCCAACCTCATTCCGTCCAAACCTCTAGCAACAACCCCAAATCCATTTCTTCTAATGTTCAAATGCTCTGTCTCCTACCCCTCCCACCGGCAAGACTTCTGAGGTGAACTCTGTTCAATCTGCCCCCGCTGGTAAAAACAAATCCAAAAAAGAAAAGGGTAAGAACAAGGAGGATAAAAATAATCCACAATCTGAGAAAACCAAAACACCACCTGTTGATGATAAGGATAAGCACAAACCCCGATACCCTTGTCTTATCTGTGGTGATGATCACTACACTAAGGATTGTCCACGACGAGCCGAGGTTACTAAGTTCCTTCAAGGGACACCGAAACCCCCCACTCTGGCCGTGTTGTCACAACCCTTCCCTTCTCAACAACACGCCCAATTGGTCATTCATGACCAACCTTCCCCCTCCAATACATCCTATGTCTTAATGTGTACAGGTGATTCAAAGAAAAATGACATCACACTTACCACTCGAGCCAAAGATTATTCTTCCTCCAAAGAGAAGGTCAATGCAATACCTCCTTCATTGGTCCAACCATCTCCCACGACTCCACCTACCAACGGTCCTCTTCATCTTGAACGACCAAGCTTAGATACAGTTCTTCGCCCTCCCCCAAAGGGTGTTGTTCGAAAATCGGCTTTCAATCCTCATGCACGTGTTGCCCAGAACTACAGTATTGTCGAAGATCTGGCCCAAGCACCGTCCGCGATGTCATCCCTCGAAGTCCTTCAGAGTTGTCCTATAAAATGGAAGGCACTGTTGAAAGCTATTGGTGGAATCGACCCTACGGATACAAATTTAATAATTTTTGACTTGCAAGATCACATTCCAAGGTTACCCACTCAACTCGCATTCCAAATACAAGTTATTGTCTCCGACAAAAACATTTGTAGAACAATTATTGACGAGGGTGCCTTGACGTGTGTCATGTCTATTACATGCTGGAAAGCCATCGGCTCTCCTCCTTTGACTGAATCCCACAACACGCTCAAAGCCTTCAATGGCTCTGGTTTTAAGCCTTACGATGTCCTCCCTTCGTTCCCAATTACATTAGAAGACAAAACGGTCAACGTTGAAGTGGAGGTCTTTGACGCTCCTCTCGATTACAACCTTCTACTTGGCCGTAGTTGGATCGATTCCATGTATGTAGTTGTGTCCACTCTTTTCCGTGTCGTGCGTTTCCCACATCAAGGAAAAGTAGTTACCGTAGACCAATTGGCCTTCTTTCACTCTGATGCACGTACCGGCAACGTACTTTTCATTGCAAAAACCCCCCCTGGATATGAGAACATCGGTGTCGGTCTTCTTAAAGATTCCTCTTTGATGGGTACTTTCCCCATTCCACCACCCAATGTTCCACATCCGTTTGTCGCCTCGATCAACATGATCTCCACCTCTGTTCACGGAACCCCTGCATCTTACAACCCGTGGATGGTACCCAACCCCGGCGACCATCTTCGTTATGGCAATGAAATGCCTTTGAGTCCGGTTGAATCAGCTTATCAAGCCATTCAATCGGCAACCCCTTCTACCCCCTCTCTTGGTGATTTATCTCTAGATCCATTCCGCATCATTTTTCCTACAAACGAGATGATTATGTCTGTTATGTCTGTGGAAGATACCCCTTGGGACGATGGACATCATCGTTCCATCCTCTTCCTGGAACAACACGCCACCGAGGGTTACCAACGAATCTCGACCCCGTCGACCGTTGTCGTCATTTCTACCGTTCCCGAGTCTACACACGATATGTTCTATGAAGGAAACTTAAGTAATATCTCACCAACCATCCCCCTCGACATATCAATAAAACCTGGAATTGTCGAAAATGTGCATATCGGAGCCTCGTTTCCCATGACGAAGTTGTCACCTACAAGTCTCTTTTTCAAGAATTTCTTGACGTCTTCGCATGGAGCTATGAAGAAATGCCGAGGATTGACCCCGACATTGTGGTACATGAGATTAAGACATACCCGGGCGCTAAACCCGTCCGACAACGACTTCGTCCGGTCCACCCATGTAAAGCAGCCGCTATCAAGCTTGAAGTTGAGAAACTTCTCAAAGCTAGCTTTATTTACCCTGTGGCTCTAATTAACTGGGTTTCCAATCTTGTTCCGATTGACAAGAAACAAGGCACAATCCGCGTGTGCGTTGATTATAGAGACATTAACAAAGCTTGTCCTAAAGACAACTTTCCTACCCCCTTCGTTGACCAGATCGTCGACGATTGTGCCGGAAGTGAAATCTTCTCTCTGATGGATCGTTTCTCCGGATATAATCAAATCAATATCGTACCCGCGGACCAACACAAGACTGTTTTTATTTGTCCTTGGGGCACTTTCGCCTACCGGAAACTTCCATTCGGTTTAAAGAATGCCGGTGCAACTTTTCAACGTGCTATGTCTTACACCTTTCATGATATAAAACACATTGTGCAACCATATCTCGATGACTTACTCGCTCATTCCATGCGCCATGTAGATCATCCAATACACCTCCACGCCATTTTCCTTCGATGTCGGTTTTACCATATACGCTTGAATCCCCACAAATGTGTTTTTTGCGTAGAATCCGACCGACTTCTAGGCTTTATTGTTTCACGTCAAGGGATCAGGGTAGGTCCTTTGATGGTCGAGGCGATTCTCAATCTCCATCCTCCTTCCTCACTTTGCCAATTACAAAGTTTGCAAGGGAAGGAAAACTTTCTCCGTCGTTTCATCCCGAACTATGTTGAGCTAACTCTTGGATTTACGCGACTGCTCAAGAAGGGTTCTGAGTTCGTATGGGATACCACTGCCAACAAAGATTTCGAAGCTTTGAAACTGTGTCTGACACGTACCCCACTACTCTTCCCACCTGATTACAGTCGGGATTATTTCATTTACCTCACAGCCTCCGACTATACCATCGCTATGGTTCTCGTCCAGGAGGATGATTCTCATAACGAACATGTCATCTATTACTTGAGTCAGAGTCTCACGACTACCGAAACCAAGTATTTACATGTTGAAAAACTGGCCTTGGCAGCTGTCCAAGTTGTTCAACGTTTTTGGCACTATATCCTTTCTCGCAAGACTACAGTAATTTCTAACAGCAACCCTATGCAGCACATTCTTACACGCCAGTTGCTAGGGGGAAAATACTCCAAATGGATCATAATACTCCATGAGTTTGACTTAGAATTCGAACGCGCTAAGTCCAAGAAATCCTTGGTGTTTGTCGAGTTGATATGCGACCTTCCTTGCTCTGAGATGGAAAATGTAACAGAAGATTCATTACCCCATGAATCCCTTTTCCTGATTAGTTCCAATGACCTTTGGTACGGAGATATCATCATATATCTCCAGACCCAGACTTTCTGGCCCAATTTGTCTAGCACTGACCGTCGTCGAATACGCTACCAAGCTCGTCAGTATATTATCCTCAATGATACTCTTTATCGTCGTGGGATTGACTTCGTTTTTCAACGCTGCCTCACGTTTGACGAAGCCGAGAAAGCCCTAAATGACTGTGATTCTGGAGCCTGTGGTGGTCACATGTCTGGGTCTGCTACTGCCCAAAAGATCTTACAAGCGGGGTATTTTGGGCCTTCTTTATTCAAAGATTGTATAATTGTTGTCCAAAAATGCCACGCTTGCCAAACCAACAACAATAAAATACGATCACACCCTGCTCCTCTACACCCTGTGGTCTCCGTTGGTCCTTTTGCCAAATGGGGTATCGATTTCTTGACATGTCACCCTCACTCGATCGAGGGGCATGGATACATTATTGTAGCCATAGATTATTTTATGAAATCGTCCGAGGCGATGCCAACATTCGACAATACCGAAAGGACTGCAACATTATTTATATTCAATCACATCATTGCTCGGTTTGGTGTTCCTCAAGCTATCGTTACTAACCACGGTAGCCACTTTAGAAACTTCATGATGTCCAAACTCACTGAAAAGTTGGGTCTTCACCATGAAAACTCAACACCCTATTACTCACAAGCCAACGGCCAAGTTGAAGCAATAAACAAAATCCTCATTACCATGCTTCAACGAATGATAGGGATTCACAAAACGAGTTGGCACACGATGTTGTTTTCAGCATTGTGGGCTTACCAGACATCCGTTAAGCATGCTACCGGGTTTACACCATTCTAGTTAGTCTATGGTCTAGAAGCCATCTTGTCGACTGAATGTGAGATACCCTCCCTAAAACTAGCCATCAAACTTCTCCCAAACACTTTTGTTGAAACCCGTCGCGATGCCACCTTAGTTATAGAAACCCAGAAGAAACGCGTCAAAGCCCAATACGACAAACATGTTAAGCCACGCGTTTTCTCCAAAGGTGATCTGGTTCTCCTTTACGAACAAGATCGGGATATGCTCGGAGCCGAAAAATTTGAAGCTATGTGGCGAGGTCTTTATATTGTCAGACGAGTTTTGGAGAAAGGAGCTTACGAGTTGGTGAACTACGACGGTATCCCTTTAAGTGAACCCAGAAATGGGTTGTACTTAAAGAAGTACTATGCTTAAGATCAACTGTGCATGAGTGCTTGTATTTTATTGTATCATACTTTTTGTGTGTTACTTTAGTATGTTTTTTCGTTATTTGGTCTCTGCCCTCGACCGCTTATCTTGTGTTGTGCTTGGTTTCCAGATGTCGAAGTCTTCGCTACCCCACATTGGCTTTGCCGATGGCGCTAGCCGTAGTACTCAGAACCTTGCTTCTGCTGCATGGGCAATTTACGCCCCTACAAACGAACTTATCAGTCTACGAGGTGTGTGCCTCGATCGTGCGACCAACAATATTGCAGAATATAGCATCGTCATCGAATTGTTGATTGATGTTATTTCGCTTGATATCCGCCACCTGGTTATACAACTCGATTCGCAGCTAGTAGTACTATAGTTAAGTAATGTCTATGCTATCCGAAGTCCTACTTTATTACGGGTATATTTACGTATTCACCTCTTGGAATGTTATTTTGATTATATCGAATATCAGCACATTCCTAGATGTCTAAATACATTGACTGATGCCTTAGCTAACTATGTGTTAGACAAACAGTTGGGACATTTATAAACCAATCACACAACACATGTATAATACAACACAAAATAAGCCAGTAGAAGCCGTATATATGTACATAACGATCAAAACTTTTTACAAAAAGTTTATGTCCAAGGATCAAAATCTCAAAATACAAAGCCTATAGCTTCTACAAAATAGCATCACGGATGACGCTCATGATAACACACAACTGCTTGGGCTACCCTACGGAGCAGTCGACCGAGAGACTCGGACACACCCACAGTATGGCGCTGGTAACGTCTCGGGATCTCCCCAATAGCAATGTCCGGGACATCCGCGGTCAACCCCTCTAAGTTATGTTCCACTGCCTCGTAGTCTTCGGCATCCCATCTCGCCACTGGAGTCGTTTCTCCTCGCCTTTGAATGGGAGACGTTCCTGGAGGTCGATACGTCCCCACATCTGTGTCATCAAAAAGAAATTTTTTGATTAGTCCTTGGATAAACATAAAAACATTTCATATGATAAAATTTGCAAAAACATTTAAAAAGAACAAAATGTGTACTTCTCACCTAAGTCACCCCACTGAGCATCCTCAGGCAAGACCAAATCCAGATCCCCTCGGAAATACAAACCGACATATGCATAGTCGTCGATCATCAGCATCTGGGACCTCAACCAGTCAAAAAATGAATCATTATACTTGATTATAGGCCCTGTTACATGTCGAGCCATGAGGTTACACCACCTCAGCATCCTCAGATCCTGTGGGGCCGGTAAACCCCAATCAACCTGTAGTCGCAGCAGTGGGACCCTCTTGAGGAAGAATGACACCAAAAGTGACCCGTACCCAAACTGCTTCAAGTCACCCTTTCTGCACTTCGTCAGTTGTCTCTTCATACTGCGAAGAACTGCGTCCGACCAGTTGAAAACCCGAGGCTCTGTGCACTCTATGGCATATTGGAAATAGCTCTGGAGAGCCATGTGCGGAGCCGCGCTCCCAGCCATGCGTGCAATAGTAAACAAGATAGTCCGTAGGGTCAAATATTGGACCCCCAAAATGGCAACCTTACCCTTGCTTCTCTCTGCCTCAGGAACACAATATTGGCGAACATACTTGCTCATAGGAAATCCGCCGCCTCTACCTCCGGTCAAAGTAGCATGGTATCCACATCGTGACAACCCTATCAGAAAATAGATTTCCTCGATATCTAGTGTCAATGTATGGACTCCCACGTGAAATAACTGTTGATCCACGTCCCACATGTGGACCAGGTATTCCAACAACCTAAGTTGGGCTCTCATGCCCGGGATCCTGAAAAATTTTAAGAGCCCACATTCTCAGAGGGCAGCGATTGTACCCAAGTCATTCCCGGCAATGGCATCATCCTCTTCATGTTCTCTTTCTCTCCATTCCAACATCGTGATGGTCAAACACCTGCAAAAGAGCCATGAGAGGGAAGTCAGCAACTTGTTTTAAACTCTTGCATAATTTTTATTGAGCAAAACCACACTTTATAAAATCCATTTTTCGGCCCTCGCAGGTGAACCTTTTGCACAGTGCGAAATTTTCGCAGGTGCCCTAAAGCTCACCTGCAAGAATCTAGATTCTCGCAGGTCCCGCATGGCCCACCTACGAGAATGCTTGAGCGCGTGTTCCGACCCTAAAATGGACTCAAAACTCTAAAAATTGCCAATAAAAACCAAAAATAAACCATGGAAAAGTTGGAGAATCAAGATATTACCGCGTTGGCTGAAACCATTCGTCGAATGATCGTTTGTGCCTCTCGCAATCGAGCAAAGAAATTTGAGGGAAAATGAGGTATATTGGACAAGTTTTTGGCAAAGTAACAATGAAATGGTAAAAAGTCTTTTTCACCCATATTTATTCACTTTTTACTATTTCTTATTGATTTTTAATATTATTTTTTGCTTTGTTTATAAAACCTAATATCCTAATAGCCTTGTGAGTATGGTTTTTCGCAAATATAGAAGCTTCGAAGTCCGAACAAGGGTGTACGGGTGCTTTTTTTTCTTTTTGTCGCATGTACGACTACTTTTTAAGGTTTTTTAGAAAAACCTCGAGCTCAGTTTTCGTTCGTTCTCGTGCTCGAAAATATATGAGAACGTAACCAAGTATATTTTTTCTCGTCTTTTCGTACTCGTCATGGTAACACGAAAACGACGATCGTAAGGGAGTATCATTTAAGCTCTTTTCACGCTCCATAAAAATGAAAAGATTGTCGAGCGACCTTGTTCTTTTCACACTCGTTAAAGTATTTGAAGAAAACGTCTATTGAACGATAGTTTATCTCTTTTTCGGTCTCATCAAACTACTTTACGAAAAAGGAACTGGGAGAGTTCTCTTTAAGTGTTTTTCAGACTCTCAAAACATGAAAAACCCCCGAGTTTCCTATCCTTAGACTCGTTAAACAAACATCGAAAGACCTGTAATGGGACCGAACCACTCCTTCCTAGGGTTTATTAAATATACTTCAAGGGACTCATACGAAGGATGAGCTTACATCAACAAGCATATGTTATCCTCCTCAAGCTTGTGTAAAAATAAAGAGGTACTCGCCAGAAATGGTAGGGGAAATTTTGGGAAAGGGATATGTTTTCGTATTTGTATTAATGGCAGTAAGCGTCGCTCTTGAACATGACACCCCCTATTCATCATTTGAATCCGGATTGGGAAATCCATTTGTCTCTCGTTCGACTTGCTACAAGGTCATATCTTGGGTCGTCTTTGAGTCGGCGATGCCAAGTCCTTGGTCGTGTCGTTCATATGTTCAAGAGAAGTTCAAACGAGCCCTCTATTGAGTCGGCCATTTGCAATTGTCCATTCTTACTATGTCGGCCTTCCCTATGTCCGTTTCAACCTGTATTCATACTTTGTTTCACCCTCAAAATATGTTACTTATTTCGTGTCATTGATGGAGGATACATCAAGGCCCTCCTGTGACGAGTCTTGTTCCGTCGACTCCAACTCATTATCCGGAAATGAGACTTAGAAATCATTTAATACCTTGGAACCTACATGCCTTAATGGCAGGTCTCTTCGCTTTCGACAGGGGTTTCACATCATTGATCCCTAATCGAGAGATTCCACCAAGTGCTCGACTTCAGCTCATTCATTCGCATTCGTTCGGATTGTACTTCGATACCTTGGGAGTCATTGACATCAATGGTGATTTCCCTCGCACTTGTTAATGATTTTCATCAATGACCGGTAATCAAGTGGTTTCTACCATGTTCGACTTCAGTACATGTAATCACATGGCTAGATTCGTACTTTCAGGTGACGGAAGTGAAGACCCTGGGTCTCATCTTTTTTGATCCAGGCTGCGATGGAGTATGTATGATTTGTATCGGCACATAGATCCACTTTGTATGTCACGTGGCTATGTCTTAATTCAAGTCTTCTCACATAGATCCACAGTGTATTTCTAGTGGCTATGTAGCATTCTGATGACATGGATCCACGGTGTATGATTGGTGGCCATGACCTACGTTTATGATTCAATTCATTTGTGATCTAAGCATGGGAATGTCTACCTCAAAACTGGTATTATATTCTGCAGATGCTTGGTTGTTTACAGGTTTCCGATTAGGTGCGCTCCTTGTTTCTAACATACACAAGCATTTTGCAAAGTATTTCGGCTATCACAAGTTCCAGCCTCATACTTTGGGGGGCATTATGTTACACATTATTTTGGTCACTCTGGTGATGTCTCTACAAGTGATGTATTCAGGCTCCCACAAAGACTTTTTGCCTGAGAAAAGTGATTGTTGTCTTCTTCCCAAAAACACATTTTTAAGATGAGCTCGCAGGCTGCCTATGTTATAGGGTGCGAAAATCCTTCATTCTCGCAGGCAACCCAAACTTAGGGTGCGAACTG
>ML792751.1:0-28148 GCA_009831015.1 Picea engelmannii
TTCTTCCCGTCTATTATGAGTTTGTGCTTCTTTACCATTGCATTTTCCCTTTGATGCATTTCCTTCTTCAACACTGGCTTTCTCTTCTTACTGAAAAAATAATCAGATGGAGGAATCTCTTCTCTGGAGATGGGCTCAAGGTCACTAACGTATAGGGTTCCCAGCTGGGGGAAACAGAAAGTGGATTGTAATGGAGTGAAATAGGCGATGAGAGCACCTAGTTATGTAGATCTTACCTTCTCTGTTGCTTTGGGAGTATTACCATGAATTGTAGATGACGAAGGGAAATCTGGTTTATCAGACACTTGGGGTGTTTGAGACCCTTTTTCCATTCCTGAGTTCTCTGCCTTTTGTCCTTCCGTTCTCCGTGGAGACTCTTTGGTCTCTTCTGGAACTCTCTTTGTACTTTCTTTATTCTGCGCTCCTAATCCAAAACCTGGTGGTACACTTCCTTTTTCTGGAGGTTGAGTTGATGCTTTTCCTAGTAATACCCTGGGTAAACCACTTCTCTGATGTTTCTGGAAGTTCAGGAAATTGGTTTGCAAGTCAGGTGACAAAGATTGAAACCTCGCCAGCACTTCATCATAACTTGTAACTCCTCTGAACATGTCATCACAAGGGGACTGTTCATGTTTGTATGCTTTCAGATTGCAGTTGACTTTGTGATTGCCTACAATTTTATGGGGGTCATACTTCCTGTGATCGAGATTTAGCAACTTTATCTCTCCTAATGCGTCTGCCTCATCCTTGGAATGCCCTAGATTGAGTAGCGAATATTTCCCAACCAACACAGGGAAAATAGAACAGAATCTCTTTTGGGCCATTTTTAATTCATTTCCGATGCCACCTATTACTATCTGATGAGCCACCTCCTTGCATACCAGTCTATCAGGGAGGGATTTTGGTAGTTTGTGGGGAGGGATTGAACATCCGAAAAACCTAATGTAGGAAAATTTTTCTTCTATAAACCAATCAGCGACGACCTTGAGACTTTCCATGATTGACTCAAAAATACGGGGAGACTCACAACCATACAACATCTGGTGCACTGGAATCACCACGAAGTGGCAGATTTTGTAGAAGGAATCCTTAGCATTTTCTTCCCACAACTTAGAATAATCTTTATGAATGGGTTTATTAGAGGTTGGGTTCCAACTCCAATTCATCAGAGGGAAAGAGGTCATGAAGCATATGGCGTCTATGATGTAGGCGGACATATAGAAGGCCACTGGTTGACCCTTGGATTTTGCGGTTTGGTACTCTGTTACCTCCTTAGATTAATTGTCTGATAGGATTTTGTCCTAGTTGAAACTAAAACCTTCATCTGCTTCATGAAGAAGAGGCACCCATGCTGCAGGGAAATGAGTGGGGATTTTCTTTCCGAAGAGTCTGCAAAGCATCATGGCTATATAGATCATGTATTCATTTAGTGAACCTGTGGCATATTTCTCGTGAGTATCGGCCCTGAACTTCGTTGGCACTCCCCATCAATCTCTAATTATATCAGGGTATGTCTGATCTGCCTCTGTGCATTCCTTTCTTTGGAATTCGGCTATGAATTCAACATTATAAATATACTTAGGATTAGGGGATAGCATGTACATTACTTGTATATGTTCCAGCTTGAAGGAACCGATGACGACCCCATGGCTGTCCATAATGCTCCTTGTCTTCGTGTGTGCTCTCTCTAAGGCCCAATATATCATGTCATTATATGGCATGAGCCGTGGGTGTGCTGCTATTTTTTGAAGTTCAGAATCCGCTATGTCCCGAAGTTTGTTCTCAGAATCATGCGGGAAGTTCTTAATTTCGTAATCTAGATTCTCGAAGATTTGCCTCCAGGATTTGATAGAATCAATAGCATGGGGTGTGGTATCAACTACGACATCTCCTTCTATACCTGTGCTTTCAGTAGTTCCCTCAACCTTCTTATGTACCCTCTTAGGTGCCATAGCGTTCGCACTAGATTGAAAACCTGTTGCAGACGAGAAAATCTATAAGCCTGGATGAATACAACTCACTCGTGATTGTAAAAGATAAGAATAAAATTTGAAATGCAGAGATGTAGTTCTTTTAACTCATCCTTTAATGGACGTACTGAGACGGGCAGTAAGACTTTAATGTTTTAAATGAAGAAGATGAGCTCAAAGATACGCATTTAAACTCAAAAAATCTTAATTCGTCCTGTTACGGATATTATCGTATATCGACGATTTCAACTTGGAGTTTCGAAAGAATGTTTCTTAAAATGCCGAATCTTGAAGCCCGAAAGAAGTTTAGTGATTACTAATCATGCTTTAAAATGACTTAGTTCAAGTTTAAGACTTTGTTTTAGAGTTTATGATTTCTCAATTCGGAGTTTCGGGGATCACGTACCCAAGAGATATGTCATATGCAACCCCCAAATGTGAAAAGTGAATAGCTTAAAACAAGCGTTAATCATCTGTATTAAAACCTTAATTAATCAAGATTAGCCTTGATTAAGACTTTTGGAAAATCGGCACCGGGAAATCGTAGACCTATATTTCAGGAGTGCTTTGTTACTGGGAAACCCGAAACTCCGAAAGATTTAAGATTCACTCATCATGATTAAGGGTTTAATTAATCACACTTAAAGGTACTTTGAGAATAAGAACATTTGGATTTATAACATTCGTTTCCCTTAAATATATATATATATATATATATATATATATTTTAAACAAAATTAAAACCCTTTTCGGAAAATTGGTACCGGGATTTTGGAGTTGTGAACTTTATTGACTTCTTTATGAAACTCCGAACTCCGAATCGTGAAAGGTTTCATTTTGTTCCCTTTTTTCTCCTTTAATATTAGGGCGGCTCCATACTAGGAAAAAATGAAGTCTTTGGTTAGAGATAAAAATTCATACCTTGTTTCAACACCCGTAGTTAATCCCAACTGCTCCTGAACGTTGTCTCTAGGGTTTACAAGGTTATCAATGTCCGAATGGTCTGCCACTTCATGTACTTAGGTTATTTGAACCTTCTCCTACACCATGTCTCAGAATTTTTTTTTTCCTACGACTATTTGAAGGTTAGTGCCTTTTGTGTGAGTTCAATCAATTATCTCATTATTCCTTGCATGAGTTTCCTTATGATGAGTGATCCTTGTTTCACATAGACATATTCGTAAGGATAATTCTCAAGGATGATTTCAAAGTTTTCCATTTATCAATAGCTACATGTTTCCTCTCTTTTACATGCACATAATCCATAACATTCCTCTTGTGATCTTTCTCATGACATTCCTAGTAGGTGTAAGCCCTTCCTATGTGTTAGACAAGCACATAAGATAAGGCGTGAAACACATTTTATTCAAGATATGATACACATATAGATACATTCTTTATGACCTTTGGATTCGTATTCCAAGGTCTCTTGGACTCCCGACAACCATTACACTAACTTGTCGTTTCATATTCCTCCACCACATGGATTAAGTTTCCAACATTCCCCCCTTAATCCGAAGGGGTGTATGTGAGTCCAAGGTGAGAGATGATATCTCAAAGTGGGAAACTGAAATGTGGAAGTGTGCAACTATTGATGGCTAAATGTGCTCTTTGAATTTGGTAGTTTTAAGATGACCAAAAATTGAATGGATAGTAGAAGCTGATGTCTTCTACTAAATGGTGATGGTGGTTTAAGGAAGACCACAAACCAATATGGTGGTTTAAGGATGAACACAAACTCTAGAACCCTCCTCTAGGCTCAATGGTTCTCAGAACATTTCCAAAGTTAGCTAGAAGCTGAAGCTAATGTCTTTTTCTAATTGGAAGTTCTCTCGAATGCTGGTTTAAAGATGAACATAAACTATGATGTAGAAGAAGTTGAATGTCTTATACTAAGTGGAGGTTTAAGGAAAACCACAATCCATTGTCTAACAAAAGCTGTAAGTCTTCTACTAAGTGGTGGTTTAAGGAAAACCACAAACCAATCATGCTCGCTTGTTACTACTCGACTGATAGGGCTTTGAAACTTGAAGCCTGACTATCAATTGTTGATGTTGTCCCCCCCTATCAGGTACAAGGTGATAAGATGCAAATCTGTCCATTGAAAGATCAGTCAATACTCAAGACTGGATTCATCGGTATGACTAACATATCTTCTTGACTGTTGATGACCATCGATAAGAAGGAATCCACCCACAATGGTTCTTAACTCTTGCAGTCGTCTTGTGTTTGAAAGAGCTATCTGAAGGATGATTGTGCTGTCCACGATGCTCACAAGGATGAAGATCGAAGCACTAATATTCAACATGGCCAACTTGCTAACAATGTTGGCATATCAAAATTTTCTCTTGAACTAGAGCAGGTGAATGTGAACCTTCTTGAAGAAGTCCAACACTCTGAAACTGGATCAGTTTGGTCTAATTCATATTATGAAAGGTGACCTCCTTTTCATATTCGATATCTTTTCTATGCTTGTTGTTTATGATTTATTCCCAATGTCTGATGATTTGCTTGGAAAGATGAAGCTTATTTGTGCATGAATCTGGAGCTGGCTCACTAAGTGGCTACTGCGTTGGCTATTGATCTGAATCAACATTATCATCTTCATCATCTTTGAAAATAGGGTTCTGAACAAGGACTGGTTCATAATGTTGTCGAAGATTCTTTCACTCAAGTGCATCATGAAGAAGACGAGTCTGAGTTTGAAGTAATGTTGCTTTCGCTTGCGAAACATGCAATCATGTTACAATAGATTGCAACATGGTTTTGTCAAGTGTGACTGTATTATCCACATAAGAGAGGATTAACGTGTTTAGTAACTCTAACAGTTCCTCAACTCGATCTATTTAAAGACAAATTTAGACATCATAGGTTTCTTGCAACTCCACGTTGACTTTACAATGCAAACTCAACTATGGAGACAACAAATGAAGGGTGTTAGATTCTACCGAAAAATGCACCCGTTTACAATGAATTAATTCAATCTTAGTTTCAGAAAGCACAAGTAAACTTACCATTGATTTGATCTTCAGGAATTGAGTATGGAAACTCTCTTGCATTTTCTCTAGGATTTATAGTGCAAACTCAAAGGAAACTATTCTCCTAGTGGCGGGAAATATCTGGTGCCATGAAGCATCTGTACTTCTTTCGATATATTGAAAATTTGGTTAGTTTGTTCCCAGTTTTGTCAAAACTATACATTCTTGGATGGCCCACTCACTATTGATTGAACATTTTGAGTGTAAAAGGTTTCTCGGACACACTTCTTTCATTATGTGTTGAGAAGAAATAGATTATTTCTTCCCCACACGTGTTGATGCCAAGTTAATTGGGAAATCATATGAAGGATGGCATGTCATGTCAAAGGAAACTGCCTTGAACACATTGTTGGAATGATGGGGGTAATGGTATTGAAGGTAGCTCCAAGTCGACCTAAAGGGAGTGAGTATGATAGGTGATGAGTCGTCCAAAATTAGGTGTCAAGGCTATGCGAAATTATGGTGATACCAGTCGCCTTCTTAATGGATAAGAAAACCTTATAATGTGAAGACAGAGTTGAGTGGAGTCTGTGCGAATGGATAGTCATGAGTCGAAATTGTAAGCGTTCTTGCAAGGATACTAGATATAGTTCAATGGTGCGAGCATGAGAACGTTTGGAGGAAATGTAACAATGATTCAGGCTTCCAATTGTGTTTCACTTTACCATAAACATAGATACACAGATACACGTTCCCGAGGGTTGATGAGGGATTTTTATTTCATTGGCTAAACGTTCTATTTTTTGGGTTTTCTACAAACTTAGCCAGTCAAATTTTCAGATCCAACCATTCTTCATCGGATTTCAGAGAAAATCCAACGAAAAAAGTGGCCAAAAAACCCCAAAAATTAGAACGTTTAGACTATTGCATTTTTTTTAGCGTTTCTTATTGCAAAATGATTGCAAAATGAATCTCAATGCATAAAGGCCTCAGAAGTCAGAGAATTAATGTAGGAAATTGACCAGAGGTCAAAGAATTAATGCAAGAAATCAACTAGATTGTCTCAGAGGTCAGAGAATTGTGAAGGGACAGACAAAGGTCAGAGAATGTGCCCATGACAGATTGGCAGAGGTGTTTTTGCACGAGAATGGGAAACAGTCTGACGAGGTAGAATAAATATAACATTTCTGCATACGTAAGGAAAGGAAATGCTCATAAAAATGCTATGGATAACTGCTCAAGTCAGGGTTAAGAACCAAGGTCACTCTCATACCACTGTTAGACTCATTGTTAGACAAGTAGATGAGATAAGGCATGAAGTGCATTTTATTCAATATATGATATACATATAAATACATTCTTTATGACCTTTGGATTCATATTCCAAGATCTCTTGGACTCCCAACAATTGTTACACTAACTTGTCTTTTCATACTTCCAGTGCATGGATTAGATTTCCAACACTATGCTTACTGGTATGATATGATTTTTGACTAATTTCAAAGATCATGCATATGGAAGTACTATTATTTTAACTTCTTGTCAAGTATTGCATTTTCTCTCATTCCAGCATAAACAATGTTAAAGAGGTTAAGCACATAAGCAATATTAGAGAGGTTAAGTTCAAATTTTACAGTTATTGATTTGATGAGAATTGTGATTTTAAGATAGAAACTTTAACTCTAAAAATTTATATTTTTTCATAAAAACATCAAAGTTAGCTCTTGAATTAAAAAATGGTGCTATCATTAACACTTTTTTGGGGGTTAAATTTACACTATTTTACAAACATGAGCTTAAAAACTCATAATGTTGCTGAAAAACCTTAAAATCAACATCTGAATGGAAAATACGTGCTACCATTGACCTTTTTTTCCTCGGTTAAAATTATGCGTGTGTTAAAATTACAACATTTTGAAACTATGGCTTAAAAAATTAGTATTGTTGAAAACAAAACCTTAAAATCAACCTTAAAACAAACACTCCTTTAGGGTTGGTTTATCACTCCAAGCACCTTTAGTTGCAAAGAGTCGATAAGACCACCTTGAGGTTCATGTTGTTTAATAACATTTCTTTCTTCATGTTCATTTGGTATAGTATGTGGCCCAAGTAAATGGAGTCTTCACAAATATATCTCCATTTATTGAGCTTAAAATTATGCCACTTTGATCATTGAAAAAATACTCCTACCAAGAAGAGCATCAATGTTGAAGTATTCATATGTATATTTAATATATATTTTTATTTTTTTCCAAGCATTCATAATCATCTACATATCTATCATGTCTTCATGCACTATGATTTCAACAACCAATTGCAATAACAATAACTTCCATGCATACATTTGATGATATCAGATGAACTTCAGCAATGCCAAACCTGATGAAGTCTCTCACTCTGGAATGGTTGAGTACTACTTGCCCCATATAAGAGTTTTCACATGAATCTTTTTGATACAAAATAGATGCTGGAATCTAATGTCATTAAGTTTATTTATTTCACTTTTCTTCACCATGAGTTCCTTGAATAAATATTTGAATGCCAACTTTGTCTTCTGAATAAAATTTTCCTCATTTAAATTCATTGGTGTATGTACAAGATGTGGAAAAAGTATATTTTTATGATCCATGCCATTAATTATCAATCATAGATTTTTATTTGGAATATCATAACACTTATTTCAATGTTTGTACAACTTATATCATTCATTTGATTGTTGATTGCATTGTTCTTGACATGTTTTACTAATGAAATTTGCAAATAACATAAAATGAAATTATTTATATTGAATTTCCATAATTTATAACTCACCAATTATAAAATATAGTTATGTAGAGATATATCTCTTTCTACCCCTTCTGTTTTATTCCTTATTTCCCTCAGAGAAGAACATACACGGTGAACCCCCATCCTTGAACTATTAGGAATATGAACATTGTTGAATACTTTTTTCCATACTCTTATAAAATATGCATATGTAACGAATTCACCCTTTCTTTTAGGATATTCAACATATTCTTTGTATAATTTGTAGATTTCCCACCTTGTGAAATTATTTGGAATATGCACCATGTCTCCATCTAACATACACTCTCGATGTTCTGAAAACTCATTGGTTACTGCTAGTACATAAGAAAAACATTCATTAATATGACAAAAAAACTCTTGAACATATTTTATAGTTGTTTTGGCATACTCGTCTGCATGGTTAAGGCTAGTCCTGAGCTGATCAATGTTCTTGGATATCAATGAACAAATATTGGTAAAAATAAAATAATGTTTTATGTCACCACATGATTATTGTGTCTAAACAATCCCACCATTTGGCCATTTATTCATATATTCTCTCAGCTTGTTGATTAATTTAGTAGTATTTCTTCATCTAAGATCTCTTGGACTCTGAAAATTGATTTTAAGAAATTTTCAGGTATCAATAGGTTTTCATCATTGAGATAAGAAGCATACTCAATAAAATCCGTCATATGGTCGTGGGTGGATTTGTAGTACTCAATTTGATTTCTAAGATTGGCGATCTCTTCATCTCTTAGCTTCAACCCTCATCATGTCCATTATGATAGATCGAGTTGCTTTTGTTTTAACTACACTTGCCGCTATGAAAATGAGATTTACTATTCTCAAATCTGCAATGACAATTTTAGTAGTTTCAATTACTTCATCCTTTGTGTCAATTTTCCTTTTCTTGTGCTCTTACTTCTTATTCTTATCAAAAGTGTAAAATCCTCTATTTTAATCCCCACAAATTATAATGTAATTGTATAAATGTGATTAGGTTGGTGAACCGATATGTTGGGACGAAGAACCCATATTGATTAATACGGTCGGGGCCCGAATTGTATATTATGTGCATTGAAATGATTAATAAAAATGATAATCGTTGATTGCGATACAAGAGGAACATTAACGATGGGGGGATATGATTTCACAAGAGAGGGGGCTAAAGTAGGATTCATTCATGGGTATTAATTCAAACCCACATTCCCGAATTTATTATTATTGTTGAGTGAACCTTCTATTTTGCTATTGAGTGTTCCCAAAACCAATCATTAAACTCATGTAAGATGGTGGGTGTGAGGAGTCACATACTAAAATTTATTGAGACCATGGGCATGAGTACAATCATCTCTGGGAAGAGTGCGAGTCAAGCAAACATGGGAGAAGAAGGAAATTCAAGTAGGAAAATAGGACATTTTTTACTATCAGTTTTTGGGGAGCAAGAGGAGAGCTGAGTGTTGGGAAGAGCACCGGTCATGTTGTGCTTGAAGGAAACCATTGTTTAGTTGTCTTATGCTTGAAATGTGGTACATGTGCCTATAAAATGGGTTGTAAGCCTATAGTGCATTTTCATGTTGAGGAAATGGTTCAAGACCCTTGTTAAGGCTGTTGTGAACACTCCTAGAGTAGCTGAGAGTTCCTGGAAGTCCCCGACTATGAGATTCTTGGCCAACCAAGTGCACTGGAAGCCCTGATAAATGAATGGAACAACCCGAAGGACTGAGAGCAATGAAGGGGGTACATTCCTTGGGTTGTGGAGGTTGTGGGGAAGAGAATTGGTTAATTGGATCCACTATTGGAGTAGAACCTAAGTTTTGGTATGTCGAGTGTGGAGAGTGGACAACCAAGAGGGCCATAACTCCTTGTGGACTCATAGCCTTAGCTTGGGGGTGGCTTGCTGTTGAGATAAAATTAACAACAAGCCTATGTCTAGGAGGAATGTCCTTTGTATGCATCTAGTTGGTTATATTTTATAAACAATTAAGTTTATGTCGTGTTTATTATGATTATTCCGATGTGTAAATGAATATTTGAATGTTGTGTGTTTTTTGTGTGCTTACTGGATGCCTTCACATTTTTATAAATGTTTTTAGATGCATATTTAATTATGGGCATGCTTCCCCTTGAGTTATTTTATATATATGGGGCATTTTTTAAAATTTTGTTTAAGCAAGATAAGTCGTTTTTCCAATGACAAGACTCAACTTGGAGGCTAAGTACGCTACAAAAAGAAACAATTTGTAGCATAACTATAGGGTCAACTTCATAAGAATGAGGTAATTCCATAAAAAAATATTGGATTCATAACTCTTTTACGATCGAAGTGGACAGTCCTGCATTCAATCCCAACTGCTCGTGAACGTTGTCTCTAGGGTTTACAAGGTTATCAATGTCCGAGTGGTCTGGCCACTTCATGTACTTAGGTTATTTGAACCTTCTCCTACACCATGTCTTAGAAAAAAAATTGCCTGCGACTATTTGAAGGTTAGTGTCGTCTGTGTGATTTCAATCAATTATCTCATTATTCCCTGCATGAGTTTCCTCATGATGAGTGATCCTTGTTTCACATAGACATATTTGTAAGGATAATGCTCAATGATGATTTCAAAGATTTACATTTATCAATAGCTACATGTTTCCTCTCTAGTACATGCACATAATCCATAACATTCCTCTTGTGATATTCCTCGTGACATTCCTCTTAGGTGTAAGCCCTTCCTATGTGTTAGACAAGCACATAAGATAAGGCATGAAGTGCATTTTATTCAAGATATGATACACATATAAATACATTATTTATGACCTTTGGATTTGTATTCCAAGGTCTCTTGGACTCTTGACAACCATTACACTAACTTTTCATTTCATATTCTTCCACTGCATGGATTAGGTTTCCAACATTCCCCCATTAATCCAAAGGGGTGTATATGAGTCCAAGGTGAGAGCTGATATCTGAAAGTGGGTAGCTGGAATATGGAAGTGTGTAGCTGTTGATGGTTGAATGTGCTCTCTAAATCTGGTGGTTTTAGGATGACCACAAACCGAATGGCTAGCATAAGATGATGTCTTCTACAAAATCATGATGGTGGTTTAAGGAAGACTACAAACCAATATGGTAGTTTAAGGATGACCACAAACTCTGGAACCTTGCTCTAGGCTCAATGGTTCTCGAAACATTTCCTAAGTTAGCTAGAAGCTGAAGCTGATGTATTCTACTAATTGGAAGTGCTATTGAATGATGGTTTAAAGATGACCATAAACTATGGTGTAGAAGTAGTTTAATGTCTTCTACTAAGTGGAGGTTTAAGGAAAACCACAATCCATTGTCTAGTAGAAGCTGTAAGTCTTCTACTAAGTGGTGGTTTAAGGAAAACCAAAAACCAATCATGCTGGCTTGTTACTACTCGACTGATAGGGCTTTGAAACTTGAAGCCTGATTGTCAATCGTTGATGTTGTCCCCCCCTGTCAGGTTCAATGTGAGAAGATGAAAATCTATTCATTGTGAGATCAATCAATACTTGAGACTTGATTCGTCAGTATGACTGGCATATCTTCTTGACTGTTGATAACCATCACCAAGAAGGAATCCACCCACAGTGGTTCTTTACTCTTGCAATTGTCTTGTGTTTGAAACACCTATCTTAAGGATGATTGTGCTATCCACAATTCTCACAAGGATGAAGATCGAAGCAATGATCTTCAACATGGCCAACTTGCTGAAAATGTTGGCATATCCAAATTTGCTCTTGAATTGGAGCAGGTGAATGTGAACCTTCTTGAAGCAGTCCAACACTCTGAAACTGGATCAGTTTGGTGTAATTCATATTATGAAAGGTGACATATTTTTCATATCTGATACCTGTTCTATGATTTTTGTTTATGATTTCTACCCAAGGTATGATGATCTGTTTGGAAAGAGGAAGCCAATCTGTACTTGAATTTGGAGCTGGCTCACCAAGTGGCTACTACGTTGGCTATTGATCTGAATCAACATTGTCATCTTCAAAAATAGGGTTTTGAACAAGGACTAGTTCATAATGTTGTCGAAGATTCTTTCGCTCAAGTGCATCATGAAGAAGACAAGTTTGAGTTTGAAGTAATGTTGCTTTCTCTTGCGAAACATGGAATGACATTCCAATAGATTGCAACATGGTTTTGTCAAGTGTGACTGTATTATCCACATAAGAGAGGATTATAGTGTTCATTAACTCTAATAGTTCCTCAAGTCAATCTATTTAAAGACAAATTTAGACATCAGAGGTTTCTTGCAACTCCACCCTGACTTTACAATGCAAACTCAAATATGGAGACAACAAATGAAGGGTGTTGGATTTTACCGAAAAATGCATCTGTTTACAATGACTTAATTCAATCTTAGTTTCAGAAAGCACAAGTAAACTTACAATTGATTTGATCTTGAGGAAACGAGTATGGCACCTATCCAACGTTTTCTCTAGGATTTATAGGGCAAACTCAAAGGAAACTATTGTCATCGTGGTTGGAAATATCTGGTGCCATGAAGCATCTATCCTTCTTTCGATATATTCAAAATTTGGTGAGCTTGTTCCTAGTTTTTATCTCATCTTTAAAAGCATGAGACTACCATTTTGGTATAGAATATGGTTTTCTTTATCCCTTAAAAACTATTAGAATAAACATAGTGCCTATCAACAACAAAATGTTCCTTTCTATTTGTCAAAACTATACATTCTTGGATAGCCCACTCATTACTGATTGGACTTTTTGAGTGTAAAAGGTTTCTCGGTCACACTGCTTTCATTCTCTGTTGAGAAGAAATAGATTATTTCTTCCCCACATGTGTTGATGCCAAGCTAATTGGGAAATAATATGAAGGATGACATCTCATGTCAAAGACAACTACCTTGAAGAGCGTGTTATCACTGGAACAAGAACTATGCATTCATTTAGCCACGATAGTTCTCATATCCATCCACTTGTCGAAGCTTTGAAGAACCATACCCATGTGTTTTGAGGAAGAGGGAGGGTCCTTCTAATCCCATTGACATTTTCTATGTCTTCTTCTAAGAGAGTCCCTTCTTTAGCCCATCGGTCGGCATGTGAGTTATGCTCTCGGTCGATAAGGTGTATGGATTGATCCTCAAATTTAGTTAGAAGGGAGAGTGAACGAGCCACGATATCTATGATGATATTGTTCTCAGTAATGTGCCTTTTGATCATAGCTTTGATCACCATCATTGAGTCCTCTAGGATGGAAATCTTGGGGATCTCGAAATCTCTAGCAATTTTGAGACCTTCCCATAAAGCATAGGCCTCGAAGATGTTATTAGAGATGCTGCCAAGGCCTAAGAATAATAAGCCACAATATTTCCTCTGGGATCACAGATAATCCCCCCCACACATATCACCTCTCTAATGATACAAATAAGTTACTAGATCAATTTTGTTGAAATATTTCCCCCCTTTTAACTTGTTTACTAGATTGTTGTTCTAGGTTTTAGACCCTTGTGAATGCAAGGGATTCACTAGACTAAAATTCTCAACTTAGAGTTCCTACTCGTGAGTAGAAAAATTTCCTAGTTTATAGTACTCACCATCATATTAATTTTAAATGATTAGATTGTTAGTGAATTCAAAAGAATAAATTTAAGACAACAAAATAAACTATAATCTCTTAAATCCAATCTCCATTCTATTCACAATAAACCATACTAAAGAACAACAAAAGTATGGTAGAATATCCATTCAAAAAATATTTTATAAATGTAATTTAGGTTGGTGAGCCGATGTGTTGGGACGAAGAACCCATATTGATTAATATGGTCAGGGGATGAATTGTATATTATGTGCATTCAAATGATTAATAAAAATGATAATCGTTGGTTGCGATACGAGATGAACATTAACAATGGGGTGATATGATTTCACAACAGAGGGGGCTAACATAGGTTTCATTCATGTGTATTAATTCAAACCCACATTCCCAAATTTATTATTATCACCGAGTGAACCTTCTATTTTTCTATTGAGTGTTCCCAAAGCCAATCATTAAACTCATGTAAGATGGTGGGTGTGAGGAGTCACATCCCAAAATTTATTGAGACCATGGACACGAGTACAATCATCTTTGGGAAGAGTGTGAGTCAAGCAAGCATGGGAGAAGAAGAAAATTCGAGTAGGAAAAGATGACATCTTTTACTATTAGTTTTTGGGCAGTAAGAGGAGAGATGAGTGTTGGGAAGAGCACTGGTCATGTTTTGCTTGAAGGAAACCATTGTTTAGCTATGGCTTATGCTTGAAATGTGGTATGTGTGCCTATAAAATGGTTTGTAAGCCTGTAGTGCATTTTCATGTTGAGGAAATGGTTCAAGAGCCTTGCTAAGGCTGTTGTGAACACTCCTAGAGTAACTGAGAGTTCCTGGAAGTCCCCGACTATGATATTTCTGGCCAACCGAGTGCATTGGAAGCCATGATAAACGAATGAAACAACCCAATGGACTGAGAGTAGTGAAGGGGGTACATTCCTTGGGTTGTGGAGGTTGTGGGGAAGATAGTTGATGAATTGGATCTGTTGTTGGACTAGAACCTGGGTTTTGGGCTGTCGAGTGTGGAGAGTGGACAACCAAGAGGGGCATAACTCCTTGTGAACTCATAGCCTTAGCTTGGGGGTGGCTTTGTGTTAAGAGAAAATGAACAACAAGCCTATGGATGGGAGGAATGTCCTTTGTATGCAACTAGTTGGTTATATTTTATAAACAATTAAGTTTATGTTGTGTTTATTATGATTATTCCGTCGTGTAAATGAATATTTGAATGCTGTGTGTTTGTTGTGTGCTTATTGGATGCCTTCACATTTTTATAAATGTTGTTATATGCATGCTTAATTATGGACATGCTGCCCCTTGAGTTTTTTTTATATGCATGGGTCATTTTTTAAAATTTTGTTTAAGCAGGGTAAGTCATTTTTCTAGAGATGAGACTCAACTTGGAGGATGGGTATGTTACAAAAAGAAACAATTTGTAGCATAACTGTAGATTCATCTTCACAAGAATGAGGTAATTCCATCGAACTCTGTTGGATCCATAAATCTTTTACGATCGAAGTGGACAATCCCACAATCAATCCCAACTGCTCGTGGACGTTGTCTCTAGGGTTTACAAGGTTATCAATGTCTGAATGGTTTGGCCACTTCATGTCCTTAGGTTATTTGAACCTTCTCCTACACCATGTCTTGGATTTTTTTTTTGCCTACAACTATTTGAAGGTTAGTTCCTTCTATGTGAGTTCAATCAATTATCTCATTATTCCTTGCATGAGTTTCCTCATGATGAGTGATTCTTGTTGCACATAGACATATTCATAAGGATAATTCTCAAGGATGATTTCACAGTTTTCCATTTATCAATAGCTACATGTTTCCTCTCTTTTACATGCACATAATCCATAACATTCTTCTTGTGATATTCCTCGTGACATTCCTAGTAGGTGTAAGCCCTTCCTATGTGTTAGACAAGCACATAAGATAAGGCGCGAAACACATTTTATTCAAGATATGATACAGATATAAATACATTATTTATGACCTTTGGATTCATATTCCAAGGTCTCTTGGACTCCCCACAACCGTTACACTAACTTGTCGTTTCATATTCCTCCACCGCATGGATTAGGTTTCCAACATTCCCCCATTAATATGAAGGGGTGTATGTGAGTCCAAGGTGAGAGATGATTTCTGAAAGTGGGTAGCTGAAATATGGAAGTGTACAGCTAAAATATGGAAGTGTGCAACTGTTGATGGCTGAATGTGCTCTTTGAATCTGGTGGTTTTGGGATGACCACAAACTGAATGGCTAACAGAAGTTGATGTCCTCTACTAAATCGTGATGGTGGTTTAAGGAAGACCACAAACCAATATGGTGGTTTAAGGATGACCACAAACTCTAGAACTTTGCTCTAGGCTCAATGGTTCTCATAACATTTACTAAGTTAGCTAGAAGTTGAAGTTGATGTCTTTTGCTAATTGGAAGTTCTCTCGAATGATGGTTTAAAGATAACCATAAAACTATGATGTAGAAGAAGTTGAATGTCTTATACTATGTGGAGGTTTAAGGAAAACCACAATCCATTGTCTAACAGAAGCTGTAAGTCTTCTACTAAGTGGTGGTTTAAGGAAAACCACAAACCGATCATGCTCGCTTGTTACTACTTGACTGCTAGGGCTTTGAAACTTGAATCCTGACTATCAATAGTTGATGTTGTCCCCCCCTATCAGGTACAAGGTGAAAAGATGCAAATCTGTCCATTGCAAGATCAATCAATACTTGAGACTAGATTCTTCGACATGACTGACATCTTCTTGACTGTTGATGACCATCGCCAAGAAGGAATCCACCCACAATGATTCTTTACTCTTGCAGTTGTCTTGCATTTGAAACACCTATCTGAAGGATGATTGTGCTGTACACAATGCTCACAAGAATGAAGATCGAAGCATTGATCTTCAACATGGCCAACTTGCTGACAATGTTGGCATATCAAAATTTGGTCTTGAACTGGAGCGGGTGAATGTGAATGTTCTTGAAGCAGTCCAACACTCTGAAACTGGATCGGTTTGGTGTAATTCGGATTATGAAAGGTCACATCCTTTTCATATCCGATACCTGTTCTATGCTTGTTGTTTATGATTTCTTCCCAAAGTCTAATGATCTGCTTGGAAAGATGAAGCCAATTTGTACTTGAATCTGGAGTTGGTTCACTGAGTGGCTATTGCGTTGGTTGTTGATCTGAATCGACATTATCATCTTCATCATCTTCGAAAATAGGGTTCTGAACAAGGACTGGTTCAGAATGTTGTCGAAGATTCTTTCGCTCAAGTGCATCATGAAGAAGATGAGTTTGAGTTTGAAGTAATGTTGCTTTCGCTTCCAAAACATGCAATCATGTTACAATACAATGCAACATGGTTTTGTCAAAGGTGACTGTATTATCCACACAAGAGAAGATTAATGTGTTTAGTAACTCTAATAGTTCCTCAACTCGATCTATTTAAAGACAGATTTAGATGTCATAGGTTTCTTGCAACTCCACCCTGACTTTACAATGCAAACTCAATTATGGAGACAACAAATGAAGGGTGTTGGATTCTACTGAAAAATGCACCCATTTACAATGAATTAATTCAATCTTAGTTTCAGAAAACACAAGTAAACTTACAATTGATTTGATCTTCAAGAAATGAGTATGAATGTGGCAACTCTCCAGCGTTTTCTCTAGGATTTATAGTGCAAACTCAATGGAAACTATTCTCGTCGTGGCTGGCAATATCTGGTGCTATGAAGCATCTGTCCTTTTTTTCGATATATTCAAAATTTGGTTAGCTTGTTCCCAGTTTTTAGCTCATCTTTAAAAGCACGAGACTGCCATTTTGGTATAGAATAAGGTTTTCTTTATCCCGTAAAAACTATCAGAATAAACACAGTGCCTATCAACAACAAAATATTCTTGTCTATTTGTCAAAACTATACATTCTTGGATGGCCCACTCACTATTGATTGAACATTTTGAGTGTAAAAGGTTTCTTGGTCACACTGCTTTCATTCTGTGTTGAGAAGAAATAGATTATTTCTTCCCCACACGTGTTGATGCCAAGCTAATTGGGAAATCATATGAAGGATGGCATGTCATGTCAAAGGAAACTGCCTTGAACGCACTGTTGGAACGCTAGGGGTAATGGTATTGAAGGTAGATCCAAGTCGACCTAAAGGGAGTGAGTATGATAGGTGATGAGTCGTGCAAAATTAGGTGTGAAGACTCTGCAAAATTATGGTGATACCAGTCACCTTCTTAATGGATAAGAAAACCTTATAATGTGAAGACAGAGTTGAGTGGAGCCTCTGCGAATGGATAGTCATGAGTCGAAATTGTAAGCGTTCTTGCAAGGATACCAAATTGTATGGAACCATACTAGATATAGTTCGATGGTGCGAGCATGAGAACGTTTGGAGGAAATGTAACAATGATTCAGGCTTCCAATTGCGTGAGAGCAGTAGTGTAGACGGGGCGATGGTTCAACGTACAGACCTCAAAGAGTAATTACCAGGCGTTTCACTTTACCATAAACAGAGATACACAGATACACGTTCCTGGGGTAGATTATGGATTTTTTTTTGGCGTTTCTTCTTGCAAAATGAATCTCAATGCATAAAGGCCTCAGAGGTCAGAGAATTAATGCAGGAAATCGACCAGACTGCCTTTAGAGGTCAGAGAATTGTGAAGGGACGTACAAAGGTCAGAGAATGTGCGCCCATAACAGATTGACAGAGGCGTTTTTGCACGAGAATGGGAAACAGTCTGATGAGGCAGAATGAACATAACATTTCTGCAGACAGAAGGAAAGGAAACACTCATAAAAATGCTATGGATAACTACCCAACCTCAAATCAGGTATAAGAACCAAGGTAACTCTTATACGACTGTAAGACAAGCAGATAAGATAAGGCATGAAGTGCATTTTATTCAACCTCAAATCAGGTATAAGAACCAAGGTAACTCTTATAATTAGACAACCAGATAAGATAAGATAAGGCATGAAGTGCATTTTATTAAGACATGATATACATATAAATACATTAATTATGAACTTTGCATTCATATTTCAATGTCTCTTGGACTCTCAACAACCTTACACTAACTTGTTATTTCATATTCTTCCAATGTATGGATTAGGTTTCCAACACTATGCTTACTGGTATGATATGATTTTTTGACTAATTTCAAAGATCATGTATGTGGAAGTATTATTATTTTAACTTCTTGTCAAGTATTGCATTTCCTCTCATCATGTTAGAGAGGCTAAGCATATAAACAATATTAGAGAGGCTAAGTCCAAATGGTAATGGGTAAGTAGGGTAACATTTTAATTTTTTTAAATACTTTATTAAAAATATAGTTATTGATTTGATGAGAATTGTGATTTTAAAATTGAAACTTTAATTTTAAAAATTTATATTTTTTCATAAAACCATTAAAGTTAGTTTTTGAATTTAAAAATGGTGTTATTATTAACATTTTTTTGGGGGTTAAATTTAAAATCTTTTGCAAACATTAGCTTAAAAACTAGTAATGTTGATGAAAAACCTTAAAATCAACATCTGAATGGAAAATAGGTGCTACTATTAACCTTTTTTTCCTCGGTTAAAATTATGTGTGTGTGTGTTAAAATTACAACATTTTGAAACTATGGCATAAAAAAATAGTATTGTTGAAAACAAAACCTTAAAATCAACCTTAAAACAAACACTCCTTTAGGGTTAGTTTATCACTCATACACTTTTAGTTGTGAAGAGTCAATAACACCGTTGTGAAGAGTCAATAACACCACCTTGAGGTTCATGTTGTTTAATAACATTTATTTCTTCATGTTCATATGGTGTAGTATGTGGCACAAGTAAATGGAGTCTTCAAAAATATATCTCCATTTTTTGAGCTTAAAATTATGTCACTTTGTTCATTGAAAAAATACTTCCACCAGAACAATATCAATGTTGAAGTACTCATTTGTATATTTAATATATATTTTTATTTTTCTCAAGCATTCATAATCATCTACATCTCTATTATGTCTTCATACACTATGCTTTCAACAACCAATTGCAATAACAATAACTTTCATGCATACATTCGACGATCTCAAATGAACTTCAGAAATGCCAAACCTGATGAAGTCTCCCACTATGGAATGGTTGAGTACTGCTTGCCCCATATAACAGTTTTCACATCAATCTTTTTGATACAAAATAGACGCTCGAAGCTAATGCCATTAAGTTTATTTATTTAACTTTTCTTCACCATGCGTTCCTTGAAGAATATTTGAATGCCAACATTGTCTTATGAAGTGAATACAATTTTCCTCATTTAAATTCTTTGGTGTACATACAAGATGTGGAAAAAGTATATTTTTATGATCCATGTCATTAATTATCAATCATAGATATTTATTTGGAATATCATAACACTTCTTTCAATGTTTGTACAACTTATATCATTCATTTGATTGTTGATTGCATTGATCTTGACGTGTTTTACTAATGGAAATTGCAAATAACATAAAATGAAATTATTTATAATGAGTTTCCATAATTTATAACTCACCAATTATAAAATATAGTTATGGATAGTTTTATCCCTTCTTTCCTTTAAAGAAGTACATAAACCGTGAACCCCCATCCTTGGACTCTTAAGGAATATGAACATTGTTGAATATTTTTTCCATATTTTTGTAAAATATGCATATGTAACGAATTCACCCTTTCTTTTTAGGATATTCAACATATTCTTTGTATAATTTGTAGATTTCCCACCTTGTGAAATTATTTGGAATATGCACCATGTCTCCATCTGACATACACTCTCCATGCACTCATCCATGACATTATGGTGTTTTTCAATGACCCCTTATCTCATTGATGATGTACTTTTGAAATAGCGTAGGATCTCTTTCTAGTTGTGTTTGAATTTTTGATAGATGAAGATAATCAAATGAGTGAATTATTTTGAATTCCATTATGAAAAATTATTTTGAATTCCATTATGCAAAATAACACATTTTCACTGCGATAATCAGAATATGCCCATGTAGATATCATGCACCCCATTAAATATGAATTTTGCATGATTTTATTCATTGACAAGCATGCCTTCCTTTTCTCCAAGGCATGTTTGTAGTCTAGATCTTTTAAACATTCATTTTGGTAATGTTTACTTGAAATCAAACGAATGATAGACCTTGGACTTGAGAGTAATTATTTTTGAGACCTTGTATAATTAGAATGTGACAGATTGATATAAAATGGTCTACTCCTCTTCCTCTTCCTGGTCACAGATGCAATGATTTTAGTATTGTCTTAGTTATGTTTATGTGAATATCATCATCCTTGATAGAAGAAATATCCTTATCAGTAGGAGGAATATTATCCTTTGATCCAGGTGGACATCAGTGACCACCCATCTATTCCAATGGCTCAAATTACAGTTTCCATCTTGGCATTTCTTCTATAGCTTTTCGGGTACCAAACTTCCAGGGCCATTTTGAGGCCCTAAACGACATGTTTTTGACTTGGCAGTGCTCAATAGATCCATGTTAGGATGTGTTAGCACTCAAATCTGCAACGTTTAAATTTCAACATTTGGTCAATAACAATGGTGCTACCAAAAGCATTGCATTCTCGTAGAACCCATTTTTGCAGTGCATATCATTTTTGCAGTGTATGATTTTCCTCGTGTGGGTGATTTGCTTGAAGTGTGGTGTAAGTACCTACTTTGTTTGCCCTATTGGTCTCGGGTTGTATATGTTTCATTAAAATATTGAAGCATTTATTATGTCTATTTAAAAAATAAAAAAAATATATTGTCCGATTTAACCAATTTCCAATTTGATTTCATATGTTAACAAGTACCCGAGAAACCAAGTGCTAGGAATATGCTCAAAAGGTCTTTTTATTCCTATTTGATTTCATATGTTAACAAGTCCCCGAGGAACCAAGTGTTAGGAATATGCTCAAAAGGTCTTTTTATTCCTATTTGATTTCATATGTTAACAAGTACCCAAGGAACCAAGTGCCAATTTTCAATTTGATTTCATATGTTAACAAGTACCCGAGGAACCAAGTGCTAGGAATATGCTCAAAAGGTCTTTTTATTCCTATTGTAAAATATGAATATGCTCAAGTACCCGAGAAACCAAATGAATATGAATATGAATATGCTCAAGTACCTGAGAAACCAAATGCTAGGAATATGCTCAAGTACTTGAGGAACCAAGTGCTAGGAATATGCTCAAAAGGTCTTCTTATTCCTATTGTAAAATATGAATATGCTCAAGTACCCGAGAAACCAAATGCTAGGAATATGCTCACTACCTCAGGAACCAAGTGCTAGGAATATGCTCAAAAGGTCTTTTTATTCCTATTTGATTTTATATGTTAACAAGTACTCGAGGAACCAAGTGCTAAGAATATGAATATGCTCAAGTACCCGAGAAACCAATTGCTAGGAATATGCTCAAGTACCCGAGGAATATCCTCAAAAGGTCTTTCTATTCCTATTAGAAACCAAATGCTAGGAATATGCTCAAAACCAAGTGCTAAGAATATGAATATGCTCAGGTACCCGAGAAACCAATTGCTAGGAATATACTCAAAAGTACCCGAGGAATATGCTCAAAAGGTCTTTCTATTCCTATTAGAAACCAAATGCTAGGAATATGCTCAAGAGGTCTTTCTATTCCTATTAGAAACCAAATATATGCTAAAGGAACCATTCCTATTAGAAGCCAAATACTAGGAATATGCTCAAGAGGTCTTTCTAATCCTATTAGAAACCAAATATATGCTGAAGGAACCATTCCTATTAGAAACCAAATGCTAAGAATATGCTGAAGAAACCAAATACTCAGAATATGATCAATGCTCAAGGAACCATTCCTATTAGAAACCAAGTGCTGGGAATATTATCAAGGAACCAAGTGTGCTGAGAATATGATCAATGCTCAAGGAACCATTCCTATTAAAAGTGCTGTGTTCCTATTAGAAACCAAGTGCTGGGAATATGATCAAGAAACCAAGTACGCTAAGAATATGATCAATGCTCAAGTAACCATTCCTATTAGAAACCAAGCGCTGGGAATATAATTCCCAAGATATAATGTACTGAGAATATGATCAATGCTCAAGTGTTGGAATATAATTCCCAAGATATAATGTGCTGAGAATATGATCAATGCTCAAGTGTTGGGAATATAATTCCCAAGATATAATGTGCTGAGAATATGATCAATGCTCACGTAACCATTCCTATTAGAAACCAAGTGCATCAAAAGGTATTTTATTTCTATTTCTATGATAGGATATTGGACCAATGTTCATCAATGCCAAATGACCACGCCAACCATACAACCGAGGATAAGAACACATGTCAAGCCCGACCATCGAATATCAAGCGAAAAAACCCAAGTATTGACAATACCCACACCAAGGAGGGAGCCAAAGCTCATGCAGTACGCGTCAAAAATCTCTCGAACTTTTGGTGCATATACATATAAACAGACAATGTCTCTCTAGCAATGTGGGATATTTCCCATTGCATAAATAAATAAAAACGCACTAATGTTCGAGTCCTTCAGAGAGATGGCAGGGGAGAATCCCAAGATAAACAATGTGTGGAATACAATAAAGCCATTCTGTCAATGGAGGAGCCTCTGGTATGCTCGCCACGTGTGTTATCCAGCCCGTGGACATGATCAAGGTGTACATTCAATTGGGTCAAGGTTCGAATTATTATGTGGTAAAGAACATGCTGAGGGACGAGGGCTTTGATGCCTTTTACAAGGGGCTATCAGTTGGTTGTTTAAGACAGACAACCTATACAACAACTTGTCTTGGATATTGACGAAACAAAGAAATTACCGCTAATGATGGGAAACCACTACCTCTCTATCAGAAGGCTCTTTTTGGATTGACAACAGGAGCTATTAGTGCATGTGTTGGAAGTTCTGTAGATTTAGCTCTCATTCATATGCAGGAAGATGCAACTTTTCCTCCTTCCCAGCAGTGGCATTACAAAATGATTTCCATGCACTATATCATTACTGGTGATAAATGGGTTCTAGCCCTATGGAAAAGGGCGGGTCCAACAGTTGTCCGAGCAATGGCATTAAATATGGGCATGTTTGCTTCTTATGATCGGTCTTTCTAAAGCTACAACTGTGTGGGAAGTATCCATATATAGGCTCCATGGAGGTATTCACATAAGGATGGCGAGCGCTAGATAAAGTCAATGGTTCTTACATCATCTCTTCCCATTTATGTGCTCAACACAGTCACAACGTCCAGCCTGCCAAGGAAGCAATTGGTAGAGGTGCTTCTCGATTCATTTGTTGGTGATTCGCACACAGTTATGATCTCCTATATTTATCCAAATGCAGGCCCATCTGAATTTACACTCAGATATGCATATAGGGTTAAGAGATTTTCAAAGAGAAACAAAAGGGTTTGTAGCCTTGCTTCCTATGCCTTCTGCGAGTCTTATGATTATAATCATGAAGCTTTAATTGTAGATGAAATCCCACCATATTATGGTTGTGGATGTACTTCCTATTGCTCTTGAGTCTACCATTATTTCACCACAGAATTTTAAGACTGCAAAGCATGTTGAGATAATTGTGAAAGAGAATGGAGTTGCCCCTACAACAACATGAGGCTAGCATAATCCAGCATATGTTAAGTCCATTTCCAGTCAACAGAATGGATCTGCAGAACACGATAATGCTAGGCTCTTCAAGGAGAAGAATTGGCCGAGGGCGTTACATTAGAAATATCTGATGTTGCAAATGAACTTATTCTTTCCCTGGTTGGGAGGTTGAGGATGCAAAGGATAAATTCAACAAACTGTTGGAGGACTATTAGATAAGAGGAAACATTGGAAAAACATGCCATAATCTCTATTGATGGGGATAACAACGCATGAAAGATAATTAGTTAATTTTGAGAGGAAGAATTAGCAAGTAAAGGGTTATCTCCAAATTTCCAGGCATAACAACAACATGTGGCAGAGTATATTAACTCCAGATCCAAATCTTCAGGTACAAAATCAGTAGCTTATCAATATTCAGATTATTTCCAGATTTCAAGTTGAGAGTTGCCTATTCAGATCCACCTTTCCAGGCAGAAGATCCAAACAAACACTCTACAGTTCGAATCGCATTTTATCATTCCCAGATTCTATGACATAATGGAAGTTTTATTTGTTTCATAATTAGTAATAATTGGGTATGGTAATTTTCTATAAAGAGAGGGATTTATAATGTAACAAAACGGGGGGGAGGCCGGAGAGGACCCAAGGGGGTTCGAGAGCTGAGGAGCAGAAATTGTACTGCATTTTTATTTAACTCTGCATTATCATGCTCAGAGCACTAAGTTAATGAACAATATTCTTGTGTTTATTTTCCATATTACCTGTCCTATGGATTCAAAGATTCTTGTGTTTATTTTCCATATTACCTGTCCTATTTCTTCTTATATGGATTCAAAGATGGTTCTTGAGATGCATTAGTCATCATACATGTTTAGATATAATGGCAACAAAGATTCTTCTGTCTATTTCCTGAAGATTCAAAATATCATTTTGAATCAGAATATTTTCTTGATGAATGTATAAGGATGAGTAGATTGTGAAACCTATATATTCATGTATATGCTATTTTCCTCCATTTCATGTATCCTTCAATTGTCTAACTGTTTATTAACTTTCCTTTGACCTATGAGATGCTACCCTTCTAGTTGTAATTATCCTGATTTCCTCTGCCAGACACTCTGTCCCTTTTGATTCATCTTATCCATCAATTTTTCTCAACCATTGCAATAACTAAGATGTGCCAGGCTTGACACTATTGCAATCTAGGGTCAACTTTTAGCGCTAACATTTTTTGATGTTGTTGCCAGGGACGAAGGAACGGATTTTTTTCTTTGTGAGAACGACAATGTCAAGATCCCCTTCTTAATGGTGAACAGAGAGTGGACATCAATTTTAATGCATATTATTCACCTGGCAACTCCATGAAGGAAGAATCCATTGGCGACTCCATTGATTCAGGATGATGAAAGCAATGGATTCTGTTTTAGCTCGGAGGTATGCATTTTGTGATTTTCCCCATGTACCTGGATTTCCAAATTCTGTACTTGATAGATAAACATGGGAAAATTTCCTTCCAAAGTTTAAGGGAAACGATTGGGACATTCCTGCTGAACATTTGTTGTAGTTTCATGAACTTATGCATCAGTTGAACATTGTTGATGAGGATGTCTTGATTAAGATGTCCCGGTATTCTCTGGAGGGAAGTGCCCGAGAATGGTGTATATCTTTATCTCCTTCTAGCATTGCTTCCTTAAAAGAATTTCATGTCACATTTCATAATCATTTTAAGAGGTATTTTCCGGATGAATTTCTATTTGAAAATTGTTGTGGAGATTTTGAATCAAGTCTTCAACATAAAGAATCTTGTTCTGCTGATAGTGAACAGGAAATGAAAATCGATGGTCAGGATGCTAGTTCTGATCAGATTCAAGAAGACACATTTTTCTCTCCCTTGCTTGATGCTGAGGATGAAAAGCTGATTGAGATTATTGTTTCCCCTTTTCAAATTGACGAAATTGTGTTGCAACCCTTTGTTTTTCATGATGATATTGTTATTGTTAAAGAAAAATTTGTTCAAGGATTCGTCACTGCCCCTATTTGTAACGAAATATGTGATGTTTGTGAGTTGTTTCAAGAAGGACACGTGGAACACAACTTGATCAGTGAAGCAAAAATCATAGAGGAGCAGTTTTCTCAATTAGTACATATGGAACCTCTCAACAAAGACACTGTATATGACAACTATGAATTAGTCGCTTTGGAAGCAAGTAAATTTTCTATTTCTGAGAATTCCTATCAACAATTTCATGAAAGCATTAAACTCATATTTGTAAAAACACAGAACCAGTCTATGACAGCCATGGAGCAAGGCTTGTACACGGCATTGGAATTTTTTGTCAGGAGCATAGTTTTACTGAAATTTTTACAGAGTAGGAAGAGCGGGTCTTCATTGAGGTATCCTTCCATGTTTTTCATGACCCAATGGCTGTCTACATGGAGTTGGTATGGAATCATAGATCTTGCATTTTTGACTCCATAAAGGCAGAGTTTCATAGCTGTAAGTATAGACTTCAGTTTTATGATGACTTTCCATTGTATAGAGAGAGATGACCATCGATCGAGAACTAACAAACTTGCCTTCACTCACTATTTTTATTGTGCTCAAGGCATGGAAGAAATCCAGTGTATGAAACAGTTGCTAGTATGGTTACACTTGAAGTTTCATATTACTTGATCTAGCAATCTAATTGGTTAAAAGAGTAGGGCTTGTATATAAATAAGCTTGATCTTGAGCATATGGTGTGCGGTAGAATAAGATGAATAAGACTCCATAGCTCAATGGAGGCACTTATGAATAGTTTTCAGTTTTTGGGTTGGTTTTTCAGTGTGACCACATTTGTTTTAAGTTGAACAGTTGCAACAAAGATGGACAAAAAGAAGGCACAATGGTTTGCGTGTTCTTGGATCTTCTCAGGGAGGACTCCATCCCCATTTGGAGCCAATGTTACCACTTAGCTATGCATCATTTAAATTTCGACATTTGGTCAATAACAATGGTGCTACCAAAAGCACTGCATTCTTGTAGCACCATTTTTGCAGTGCATAGTGCATATTATTTTTGGAGTGTATGATTTTGTATAAGTACCTACTTTGTTTGCTCAAAAGGTTTTTTTATTCCTATTGTAAAATATTAGGCCAACGTTCATCAATGTCAATGCCAAGGCCAATTTCCAATTTGATTTCATATATTAACAAGTTGTTTGCTCAAAAGGTTTTTTTATTCCTATTGTAAAATATTAGGCCAACGTTCATCAATGCCAAGGCCAATTTCCAATTTGATTTCATATATTAACAAGTACCAAGAAACCAAGTACTAGGAATATGCTCAAAAGGTATTTTTATTCCTATTTTAATATAATAGGCCAACATTCATCAATGCCAAATAACCACACCAACCATACAACCAAGAACAAGCACACATGTAAAACTCCACCATCTAATACCAAGGGAAGAGCTCAAGTATCAACATCACCCACACCAAGCGCCGAGGAGGAAGCCAAATCTCATGCACTACACGTCGAATAACCATGGAACTTTTGGTGCATATAAATATCAACAAAGTATGTCTCTCTGGAAATGTGGGATATTTCCCATTGCATAAATACATAAAAATGCACTAATGTTCGAGTCCTTAAGAGAGATGGCATGGGAGAATCCCAAGATAGACAACGTGTGGAATAAAGTAAAGCCATTCTGTCAATGGAGGAGCCTCTGGTATGCTCACCACATGTGTCATCCAGCCCGTGGACATGATCAAGGTGCACATTCAGTTGGGTCAATGTTCGGATTATTATGTGGCAAAGAACATGCTGAGGGATGAGGGCTTTGATGCTTTTTACAAAATGATATACCTCAAATTATATTTATAGTGTATATTGATTTCAGTGATAATATAATAAAAAATTATGTTAAGAACCTGAATAGATCTACAAATATAATCACCACAAATACTGAATACACAATAGATTCAAAAGCAAGATAGAAGAAACCACACTTTATTATTACCAAACCCTTGAGGTAGGGCAACACCGTACTATGGATCCTATTATGGAAGGGATCCTCTCCTGTTCACTTGCCTCTTCGAGGGGGCATCCTCCTAATGAGCTTCAACTCCAAATACAATATTTCTCTTCATGTCTCATTACATTGCTTGAACCCCTTTATATAGTGCTACCATC
>ML792751.1:30095-41536 GCA_009831015.1 Picea engelmannii
CCTCTTACATTTATTATATCTAACTACCATAGTGGACCTTATTTAATAATATAGTGGACCTAGTCCACCTTACATTGAATGACCTCCACTATTATCACTATGGGCCCTCTGAGCCCCCCCACTACCTCTCTAGCTACCTTACAAATTATTTAGAGCAATCATGGAATTGTAATGATTTCAAAAATGATCAAACATATAGGTATTAGGTAGTTGTATTGATTTAAACAATAATATAATACAAACCAATAAGGTCCATTGATTTCAAAGATGATACAATGAAAAAATATTTAGAGTAATTAATTGCATTAATTTAATAATAACATAATGTAAAATAATAAAATGCATTGATTTCAATGATGATACAATGAAAATTGATTTAGAATAATCAAGTAGTTGTATTGATTTTAACATTGTTATAACACAAAACAATAGGGTGCATTGATTTCAGTGACAATATAGTGAAAAATGATTCAATGCATTAATTGAAGAAATGATACCAAAGAAATTGATCCAAAATGTTGAGACACCAAGAAATCAAATGACTTTAACAATAACATAATGCAAATCAATTTCAAAATACATATTATAAGTTGAAGTCCACTACTTTGTTTGTTTGGATGTGATTCATCTATTATTATTTGCACATTAAAACATTATAATATTAAGATATATAGAATGCATTAAAATTCAAAAGAATGCATTAAAATGTAAATAGAATTATGAGGAAAATATGAAATTGGAGATATAAACTATTAATATTGAAAAGTAAGAGAGACATAGTATGAACTTCACTACAATATTATATATCTTGAGTTAAAGGTTGGGAGACCACCTTCACTGCAAATATTATATATCTTCAGTTCAAGGTTTGAATGATCTTACAAATCAACTTCCTTTCTCATCTTATCAATGTGAAAGATGATAAAACTAGCAGGTATGGGTAAAATAGAAGCTTAAGAAGACATATTGAGATTGATCACTATGTAATGTATCTATTATTTATCATAGGGATACTATTACTTTCTTAGTATTTACCTTCTTCATAATTGAACATTGTTACTTTATTATTGGTCACCTTAATCTTTATGTAATTTTTGAAGTTTCCTTCTAGATAGTACTCTCCAAATTAAAAATCATGCTTAATAAATTTCAAAGGGTTGAGGTGGTTTGACAAGATGGTTGGGAAGTGGGTATTACACTCTCTCCACCTACCAGTTGGTTTAATCTCGGGCCTAGCCTAGGTCACTCTAATGAGTTATTGATTCCCCTGGTTGAAAAATATAATAAAATCAAAGCATTAAATTCGTCTAAAACACATACATATATGTATTGATGATGATCTAAATTTTTTACGCAACCATATGTGACTGGAACCAATGTAGATCCATCTTAACTCTGGATGTATCATGTACTTAGAGGGATCAAGTCCCTTGAGATGCAAACATTTCCTCAAGTTTTACACTCTAAAAAGGGTTTGCACCTCTAAGGATTTGATCCCTCTTGGTGAATAATAGATCCAAAGTTAAGATGAATCTATGTTGGTATTTAGAACATTTTAAATTTCTTATGAAGAAGATGTTGGACATTGGGTTCAACGCTTCCCATGAGTTTTGCGACATGGGTTAACCTCCTCTCGTGGATCCTAACTCAGACGATTGTGGTGGAGACTAAGACCTGCGAGTTTTGGTATAACATAAATTGTAGTCCAATAAATGGTATCATAACGACAGGTCTCGAGTTCAAAACTCATCCGGCATGCGCTGGGGGTGAGATTGTTGGATATTGGGTTCAACACTTCCCATGAGTTTCACGACATGGGTTAACCCCCTCTCATGGATCCTAACTCCGACGATTGTGGCAGAGACTAACACCTGCAGGTTTTGGTATAATGACAATCATAGTGCAACGAAAGATTAGTGAAAGATGAAAATTTCATGACCCTCTTCCTTGCCACTGAAAAACACCAATTTCTTAAAAAATAAAATTTTATTACAATTTAACTATTTAAGATGTTCATGAGATGTTTGTGGAAAATTTTAATTCAAAAAATGTTATATTATATTTGGATTTTAAATGTTTACAAAATTATATAGAGTTTTGTTGTTATAAAATTTAGAATATTTTAAACTTATTTATTTTATATGTATTCAAGAAATATTATGAAACTTTTATATAACTATTATATTTTAATTTTTTTTGGAAAAGGGTCAAATTATAATTGAGGATGGTATTTGCTATTATATATAGGATTAATGTTAGATGTTACGAAAAAATACATAATCTTATTATAAATAGCTTTAGCGATGACCACAACGAATATTGACTTTCTTGCAAATACTGTTTAGGCTGAGTAAGATCTAAAACTGTTTTGGAGTAAGACATAACACTACTTTTAATTGGGTAAGAGCTCATCTTCGAGACGGAAGGAAACATGTTAATGACCCGAAACCTAGAGGCATCAAGAGTGAAAGTTGGCACGCTATGGACCAGTAGTGGGTTATTTTAAGTAACATGGTTTTTTTAATAGCAGTAACGAGTCAACTCCATTTAAAAATAACTCAGTGATGACTATATTTACAGTTAATTAACCACTAATTTATGATAAGTTTTTCTATTTAAAAAAATATTATATTCTAAATTTTAGAATATTTTAAATTATTAATTTTTAAATAATTATAAATCTATTCATATGAAGCATTAAAAAATAATCTCATAAGACATTATTAATTGAATTTATCTCAATTTACAAAAATTATTGTAAATTTTTAAAATATAAATCTATTTTTATAGACTTATTTTTATTACTTGAATTAGTGAAAGCTAGATTATTAATTGAATTTGATATATGGCATTGTTAATGTTGGGCCCTTCGTTTTGTTGATTAGAAGTTGCGCAAGTAATACTACGGTCCCAATTTTGGTCAAACACAAATTGCGCAAGCCACAAAGGAGCTGGACAACAAAGCAATGGATGAAACAAAAAACAGTTGGAAAGAAGGACAATGCAACACTAACCCGAAGAAAGAAGTTACAACAGAACAAGAACAAGAAAGCATGCATAGTTTCAAACCAGGAAATCCCAACTGGATTATATATACGAGATGTATATGATTGTAAAGGGTTGGATGGGATTATCATTCGCTCCATTTTAGGTTCTGTTATTGTAATTAATATCCATCTTGGGAAAAGGGTAGATAGAGTTCTAAGAGTTTGGGTTTTTGGAACCAGACCAGAATTGTAACCAAGTTATGTCCTGATGTAATGTCGAAAGAACAAGGATTCTAGTTAACCTTGTCTCTCAGTAACATAGTCTTACTTTCAAGCTCTGACCTGATCGAGTTGTGTCTATATCTGAGTAGCATCATGTAATTGAGAAGATCTAGATGATGTTAATACAAAGAGACCCAAATTTTGAAATTATTATGTCTGCTTAGCTGCAGAATGTTAGGAATGTTGATTCATATTATTTTGATGTCATATCTATTTAATTGGATATAGTTTCTTTATGAATGCAACACAACTCTATTTTCTGTAATCTGAGTTAGGAATGTTCACACAGGTCTCAGATTAATCGATCTTGCACAAGACTAATAAAGATCCTTAGAATGTATGGATTTGTCTAAGTATTCTTCTTACCCTTCCCTATCTTTTTATCTTGGTTGTGATTCTGGTGAGACTTCTTCTCTCCAAAGAAGATGAAAATGCCAACGCTTTAGACTACTCAATACCCTTTTGTTGGTAACCTAAGAGGGACTCTGGTATGATCAACTTTGCGCCAACAAAATGGTTCCGTTTCCGAGACCTGTGTTAAAAGGGAACCTGTAGGGAGAATGCTTCCATAGATTCACGGATCCGATATTCACCAGTGGTGGGAGAAAATTGCGATGCCTTCATATGTAAAGAAGCATAGCTGCGAGGAAAATTTGTGAAAGATACACAAGAGGTTGTCTTTTACTTAGAAAGATCGAGTGACCAGTACGAGATATTATGGGTTAAGTTTCTGGAAGAATTATTCCAGTGGATAGATAGGCTCCAAGATGCTTCATAATTCCAAGAACGAGTCAAGAAGACCTGTGCTTGGGATACAAAAAATATTGCAGTGCTTCATCGACTTGATCATTCGATAATGCGAGTGATCGATTTCTGGGTCAATACAACATTGGAAGGATACATTATTGAGTTTGAAGGTGAGAATCACCAATATTTTTCACGAGAAGAAGCATATTTCAAGAAAGACGCAAGGGGAATATTGTTGGGAGAAACCCTCTTGTGGATTAAGGTTTTGTTGATGGAGGAGGGGATGTTGACTATTTCCCTGACTGAGATGGCAACCTAAACACCCTCACTTGGGGTGGGGTGATTTTGGGGTGGAATCATGGCCTGAGAGAGGGGAGAGGGTTCTTTGACAAACGAGGAGCAATAGTAAATGGACTCAAGGGACGAGCGAGCCTTGAAAAGAGCTGCCATAGTTGAGAAGTGGTGGCGCGATAAGATAAAGAAAGCGGTGAAAAAGTCTGAGAAGTTGCGGAAAGAATTCAGACCAGGAAAAGTCGAGGAAGGACAGAAGGAAGAGTTGTGAAAGATGAGAAGACAAGAAATAATGGCCAGTCAAATATTAAGTGAGAGAGAAGCGCATAAAGAAATAAGTCCCCAAGAGGGTGGACAAGAAGAAGAAGATGTAGAAACATGGGAAGAGGAAGTTGACATGGATCTTGCAGAAGAAAGAGAAGATTCAGCCTCGATACCAGGAAAGATCGGGAATCTGGCTGAAGAGACTGCTCCAGAGGATGAGAACGAGACCCCCTAGATCAAAGAAACCCGCTCCAAAGCCAGTGGCACCGACCCCGAATCACCCATACCCCAAGTGTCTTATATACAAGTGGTGAATTCTATACTACCTTCTTATGCTATTCATGTTCCATTACAGTCAGTTAGTCAGTCACAACCGGTAAGCGCGAAAACTGGGAGGATATTGGGATCCCCGGGTAGATCAAAACCAAAACTGTTAAGTTTTATCTTGATAGGAGAAAAAATATCAACAATGGCTGGTAATGCGGGAGGTTTGATCGTTCGATACCCAAAATTCCGGGGTAAGGGAGACGAGGATGCTGAGCAACATTGGTTCTTATGCGAAGCAATCTGGAGGTCCAGAGGGACTCTAGACGCAAATAAATTGGTCAAGTTTCAGACTACCTTCAGAGGCTGTGCTCTCAAATGGTACATGAAGGCTATTGAGCTAGGAGTGCAAGGAGCACAAGGAAAAGCGTTCACACTTGGCCAAGTACGAATAAAATTCACAACGGAGTTTAAGCTACCTCAGTCAGAACAAGAAGCCCTGTCTGAGTTGCGAGAAATTCAGTAGAGGGAAGGTGAATCGGCCTGGGAATATATTTAGAAGTTTAAAGATGCTATAGGGATGCTAGAGCATCCAATTCATGAGGATCATCAAAGAGAATGATATATCCAGGGACTGCTACCTTTGAAAAAATTTTCGTTAACGCAACAACAGATAGCCACTTTGATAGATGTCTTGGAACAATCAATGAAGATTGAAGCCATGGTAGGATATCTGGGGAGCCTGAGAGTGACCAGACCCCCAACAGATGAAAACTTGGTGCAACTACAAGGACAAATATCGACACCGACAGAGAAGATTCAATAATTGACGATACCCAGACTAGGACGACCGCAAGTCTGGTGTACTAGATGCTACGCAGAGGGACATCTGGCGAACAAATGTCCACGGATGAGGGGAATGGGACCTCCTCATAATCCGATGAGACCCTCACCAAGACCCATGGGATAAGTTGCGTAAGTATCTGTGAATTTACCATTCCATACCCCAACCCCATATCATGCTTTTCCAGGTAATCAAGCATCACCGTCAGTTGAGTATTGTGAGATCTACCGAATTCATGGGCATGGGCCAAGACAATGCCCCATGATTCAGAAGTATTCAATAGTACCGAATATTGTACATTGCGAGTTTTGCGCATCTACCACACATGCTACCAATCAATGTAGAGCGTTGGATGCACTTGCATACAGACTAGATTGAACATCATTTAGGGTGAATGCAACTCCTCAGGGATCGGGAAGAGGTCGAGGAGCTGAAGCTGGAGGAGACTTCAGAGGAAGAAGAACTGGGGGAAGAGGACCAAGTAGATGATACAAATGTGATGAGAAAGGTCACATGGCTAGGGATTGTCCTCATCCAAGGCAACCATGGTGCTCTCACTGCAGAACCAATGGGCACACAAATGAAGACTTCCCAGAGCTAATTGTGAAATGGGAAGATCGGGTACGTCAACGAGGAACTAATATTATAAGCTCAAAGATAAAGAGAGTCATTAAAGGACAACTACCCAACAATAACATCATTACTCGAGGAGGAGCAAAGACTGGCGTAGATGCTGATAATCTGCCTAAGATCTAGAAAGAAACACCTAAAGAGGACACTTATGACCCTCTGAAACATAATCTATTCTTTAAAAATGCAATATAAGTATTCAAGAGTATCCCTGGCCTTGAGATGGAAGAAAACCCCCCTCAGTGTATTGTTTATCCTAAGATTGCGTAGTTTCCTGCTTCACCCCCTGCACCTCGAAACCCTCTAGTCCTGATAAGACAACCTGAGCAGTCACAAAATGTAGTTGACATTTGGTTTTAGTTATTTTATGATATTCTTGGGAATGACCAACTGACAGAAAAGTTGTGCAATGCCCTGTACCTAGTCCTAGGAACTGAAGAATCTCTAGAAACTAGAATAAGGACTAATCTTCATGAGAAGAATACTCAGAGATAAAGAAGGAAGATACAGTCTGGGAAAGATTTTAGATTAGCAACCCAACTAGACGAGTTTGTGATTGAAGATGTTATGTTAGATCTAGGATCTAATGTTAACATACTGCCTAAAAAGACTTGGGAAGCTTTAGGAAAACCCCAGTTGACATATTCCCCAATTCAGTTAATAATGGCCAATCAATATTGTAGTTTTCCAATAGGAAGACTGGAGAATGTGGAGATAGATGTTGTGGGAGTGAAGATTGTAGCTGATTTTGAGGTGATCAAAATCATGGGGGATAAGGACCCTTATCTTGCACTACTTGGTATTGACTGGGCCTATAATAATTATGATGTCATTGACCTAAAGAGGGATACTATGAAATTCAAAGTAGACATAATAAAATTAGTTCAACCCTTGGATCCGTATATAGGCCCTCGATATACAGAGCCAACAAACAACAATATAGAAGGAGAAGATTTAGATCAATTATATGCTGTAACAAGAGGAATGAGAGAAGATTACATAAATCCGACGACTAATGGATCAATGAGTTGGCGGAGCATACAATCGACGAACTAAGATTCAGAACTAGCATTTGACAGTTGGTAGCGAGGTTCATATGAAAGATTTTCGAGGAGATGCGCAAATATAAGAGCATCTAGATGGGTTGGAATCAAGGTCATAGAACATTCGATATACAACGGTACCTCAAAAATTAACAATTTTCTGGTTAGCATGGAAGAAAATATAGCGGGGGATCAAAGGATTTTAGTTTTGGACTTATCCCTCCAGGACACCCTTGCTAGATGGTGGGATAGTCACAAAGCCTTGATTAAGAACTAGGAGGATGTGAAGCAAGCTATCCAATATAGATTTCAAGATAAGGAACAACTGAAATCAGAGATGTGGCTGTATTTCCAAGTTGTGCAACTGTTCAATGGACAATTTGATCCTAAACCACATATTGAACAATGCATGAGATAGTGGCAAGTTGCGAAAATACCATCTCTCTTGTGGGTTCAAGTATTTCCCCAATCACTAGGCCCGATTCCAAAAGCTTGGTACATTCATGAAGAGACCAGAAGGCATACCAACAACTGGAAAACGTTAGCAGACCAATTTTGCAGGGACTTCTCTTTTACAAGTACCCTGAGCTTAAAATAGTCCTGCAAAGAATTAAAAAATTCCTTTTTATCGATGCTGGTGAAGGGAAATCAGACCCAGTGGTATGTGAAAAGCATAGTCAAGTGATTCAATATAACCTTCGCCTAGACATGGACAAGAGACCTATTGAATTCTATAATATTGAGAAGGATTTGAAAAACCCAGATGATTTAGAAGAACTGGGAAACTTAGCCATTAAGGAAACAAAAGGAAGCAGAGAAATCCAGAACACCATACCCAACCAGACTGATAGTTCTTATAATCATCCATTGAAGTTGCGAAAATTCAACATAGGAATTATAGAGCAACCTAAGATATCTATGGTAGGAGATTACTGGGATGAGCAAACTAGCCAAAAAATACATAGTCTGTTGCGGGAGTATGGGGACTTATTCCTAAAGAAATTTTCAGAGCTAAAAGGGATTAAAGGAGCTATGGGAGAGATGAAAATTGAACTAAAACCGGGATCAAATCCTGTAAGGCATAGACCATATGGTATTAACCCCAGGGTGAAAGAGAAGGTTAAGAGGGAAATAGACAAGATGCTTGAGGCTGGACTTATTTTCCCAGTGGAAGAAGCAGAATGGGTTAGCCCCATAGTCATCCAGAGCAAGAAAGTTACATAGGACATTAGGGTATGTGTAGACTACAAAAACCTTAACTCTTCCTGTGTGCATGATCCTTTTCCAACACCTTTTACTGACGAGGTGCTAGAACAAGTTGTGGGGAAAGAATATTACTCATTCATAGATGTATTTTCGGGGTATCACCAAGTGAGAATTGTCAAAGAAGACAAAAGGAAGACCACATTCATAACATAATGGGGTTCATTTTCATACAATGTGATTCCCTTCATCCTAAAGAACGCCCCTACAATTTTTTCCTGGATTGTAATAGAAACCTTCAAAGAGTTTATTCACAAATTTATAGAAGTTTATATGGACGATTGGACGGTATACAGTCTATTCAAAGAACATGTAGTGATCCTACGTTTGATGTTTGATAGATGTAGGGAATTGCATATATTGTTCAACCTTAGAAATTCTATCTTCTGTGTGCCACATGGTAATCTGTTAGGCCACATAGTATGCCAAGAAGGAGTATTGGTAGACCCAACCAAAGTTGCGGTCATTGTGAACATGCCACCACCTACGAGCGCTAAACAATTGCACTCCATGTTGGGGCACACATGGTACTATCGCAGGTTTATCAGAAGGTATGAAAACATTACTGCACCACTGGAAAATATACTAAAGAATTCATAAGTGGACACCAGAGTGTGATAAAGCGTTCGAGATCCTAAAGGAAAATCTCATCACAACACCTATTCTGATATTCCTGAACTGGGAAAATGAATCTCATGTGCACGTGGACGCATCACATATTTCCCTGGGAACCATCTTAGCGCAACCAGGAGATGAAACCATGGATCATCCCATCTACTTTGCTAGCAGGAAGCTGTCGCAAGCTGAGAGAAACTATACAACCACATAAAGGGAGGGTCTAGCTATGATTTATGCTCTACAAAAATTTAGACATTACTTGTTAGGATCTCATTTTAAATTTTTCACTGATCATTCTGTGTTAAAATATCTAGTTAACAAGCCTATCTTGGAAGGAAGAATTTGTCGATGGTTGTTACTGTTTCAAGAATTTTCATTTGAGGTGATCATCAAACCTGGAATATGCAACGTGGGCCCTGATCACCTGTCCAGATTAGAGTCATAAGAAAGTGGCAGAGCAGTTGATGATCATCTCCCAGATGTAGACATGCTCCAGGTTGAGGCCGTACCAGAATACTTGGAAGACATAACAGTTTTCCTGAGTACATGGGCCTTCCTAGAAACATACTCCGCAACTCAGAAATTCTATATGGTGGTTTGAGCATCGGACTATCAATTGATTGCGATACAATTGTATAAGTTGGGCCTAGATAGTATCCTTAGAAGGTGTGTATTAGACCACGAAATAAAAGACATACTGTGGGAGTTTCACAATGGAGTTGCGGGAGGACATGTTGGAGGAAAGACCACTATGCAGAACGTCCTCCAAGATGGATTATGGTGGGCCACACTCTTCAAGGATGGGAAGGAGTATGCTAGATATTGTGATGTCTACTAGAGAGTAGGAAATCCATCACGATGAGATGAATTGCCTCTTCAGCCAGTTCGAGCTTTGCAAAAATTTGAGAAGTGGGAGGTTGAATTTATTGGGCTGATCAACCCCATGACTAAGCACTCAAAGGCCAGGTATATTATTACTGCAACTGATTACCTTACACAATGGGCTAAGGCAACAACTATTCATGATTGCTTGACTGATACTGCTGCCAGGTTTATTTTTGAAAGGATTATCACTCGGTTTGGATGTCCTAGGAGTTTGACCAGTGACGAGGACCCCTTTGTGGTCAGAGGGAGAGAAAATCCAGACACAATCCTAGTCCATGTGCCACATGAACCTAGTCAAGTCATAGCCTTTATGACTTCTACAGTAACCCGTCAGAACTCTGTTAAACCATAAAGCCACAATACACGAAGATGCCTTCAATATTCACACAAGGAATCTCATCTTTTTAAATGGTAAGGTCTGAAGTTGGCCACGTCCCTGACCAAATTCCTCAGTAAATGTCAGGATCACCCGATATATTTACCTCGTTAAACAGTCCCGTCGGACAAATCAACTCCAAGTTGTGTCTATAGGATTAATGATAAGTGGCCTTAGCAGTTATTACAGAACTTTCTAGCTATGCTTGAGTATAAGGTTGTGTGAACTCGGTGCAAGACATATTTTTTCCCAGAGAGAACTTAGTGCCTTGTGATTTATGAATTTTAGTCATTCATGTGCAATCCCTCGACCCTCAGTCATGATCCAAAATCCTAGTTAGCATGTCGAATTCTGTTGACAGTCCATAGTCACTATGCTGAGAGCTACATGAAGAAGGAGTTCGGTTTCCAAATATGCAGTACCAGATGAGCCATGTGATCCCTGGGTTGAGATCGTGGGTGATCACAAGGGAAAGGTTGTGCAGGTGAAAATCCTCGACCTCAACTTAACAGACCAAGTCCTATTCCCACAATTGAAGATCGACATGTTTTGGAATGTGGCTCTCGATGATTTGGGAGGGATGCAGTTTGTGCCGAATTCGGATTTCATCAACCTCTTCAACTCCACCATCTTGAATCTCCGGAACTTGCCAGTTTTTGGCACTACGAGTGAGGTTGCGTGGTGTACTAAGTTCCTCATCAGCCGCGTACATGAAAAGAGCTTATGGCTCGATAGACAGTATCCCATACATGTAGAGGATACCCATCAACTCACGTGACTCTCCATCGAAGGCGAAGACGTATCAAAAGGATTTCAAGGTCCTAGTAAACATGGGAAGAAAAAGGGAGAACCTAGTTTGTATGAAATATTTCATACTCAGAGAGGGGGGCACACAACCAATATTGACCCCATTCTACCCGAGACAGTCATAACAACTTGCTATGTGA
>ML792751.1:46982-93417 GCA_009831015.1 Picea engelmannii
AACTTTTTTGATGTTTAAAACAAGGTTTTTGTTGTTTTTTATTGGAGAAACAATTTATATATTGAAGGCTTTCTTGAACATTATTTTCAAGGTGGAGGCTTTCTTGAACATTATTTTCAAGGTGAACGCTTTCATAAACAACTCCTTACTATATCAAAGATAATTGTTTTGAAAGTAATTTTTTTAAAACAATTTCTATCAAATTCTTGATATTATTTTTGAATAATTGTTGTCACAATGAAGTTTTTTTGAAACAAATTTTTTTGAAGATCAAAGGTTTTTTTTTTTTTTAATTTTCTTTAAAATAAACATTTTATGCAAAATTTATTTTAAAATCATTTTGGTTTATTGAGTAATATTTCACAATATGATTATAAAATCCATTTTTTATTTCTTTAAAAAAAAATCGAGTTATAATATTTGATGTTTAAAATTTTATTTCGTGTTATAAAATGTTGATTTAAAAAAAAAAACCTTTGCAGATTGAATAATCACGATCAACAAAATTGGGTGCAAGAGAAAATATGATCACACTCGAGATGAAACTTGTCATAATGAACACGAGAAAGAGCTTTATTGGAGAAATAAATGAGAACGTGAAAATATTGAAGGAAGAAATAATGTTGATGTAAATATAGATTTGCATCCTGATTCTCAGCAAGAAGAAGTCCAACCAGGTATGCATACATATTGTCTATATTAAGTTTAGAATTCAAATTTAAATTATTTTTTAATATAATTGATTGTAATTAGAATTTAATATTTTTCAAAAAACAAAAATATATTTTCCTCATAACATCGATGAAACCAAAATTGAAGAAGAAGTCGAATCACCTACATGTATGTACATAAATTTAGATAATACAAGATTCAAACACTTGTAGATTTTAATTCATTTATGATATGGTTTAGTTTTTTAATATAAGTTAAATTGAAATATGCAGGAGATATCAACATTGATGATGAAATATTAAAAAATGTTGATACTTACAAATTTTGGGAGAAAAAACCTGACCATATTATAAGATATTGTGTTAAGAATATCTATAATACTTTTTTCAAAGATGAATCCATAACAACATGATCTCAACTTTTGAGAGGTCTAATAAGGGTGAAAAAATAAAAAGAAGCTACATCATTATTGGGTATTCAAAAGTTGACAAAAGATACAAATGTGAAACAAAATGTCTTTGAGAATATAACTAGCACATTAAAATCTTTTGGAGAATCTCGAAAAAAAGATGTCAATGTTTCTCGTAGAGTAATACAAACAACAATTGTTCCATCTAGCAATATAAAAGATCATTTGACACAACACATGGAAAAAGCGATGGGAACCTCAAGAAAAACATTGTACAAACATAGACAATTCCGATTGCAAATAGATGCAAATGATGAACTTACTTGTTGGACAATTATTTCTAGACAACCCTACAAAGATAGACTTGTAGAAAATGTTAAAGAATTGACATGTAATTATTGGTTGACAAAATATTGTGTTTCACCACATACAAGGGATGTGTTGCGACGAAGAATAACATGAGGTGAATATGAAGAACATGCAAAACATATATTGCCAATGACACAAATAGAATTGTTCAACAAGTTCAGAGAAAAGCACAAAGAAGTTAAAATGTCCATCAATACATTTGTGCAACAAAAATTATGGTTTGTTAGACCCATCACTGTTCATGACACTTGTTGTTGTCGTTATCATGTGGAATTTGAGTTATGTTATGAAACTTTTCTTGATTTTGGTAAAACTATATGGGCAAGTTCACCTCCTTCCAAAATCCATGGTTTTATATCCCAAATTCTATGTGAAAGAGAAGGTGATGAATTATTTTACCAAAAAAAATGTGTTGGTGGAAAAAAATGCGATCGTTGTGGAAATCTAATTTTATTTCACTCCAAGTATCCTATTGATATGAATGATCAATATTTGTATAATATAACAGTCAATTGGAAGAGATATGAATATATCAGTAGCACTAATACAAGTTCTTCAAACGTTGTTTCCAAAAGGATTGATTTGAAAGGGGATAAAATCTACGTGATAGATTTTTTGAAGAAGTTTGAGAAATAAATTTATAAATACACCAAGCATTCACATAGAGATCTATGGAAAGAGGTACAATAACAATCTCGTGAAGTGTTTCCACCAGGGACGATTTTATCTGTAGTTGATTTTGCAAAGAATTACACATTCGTTGCACAAAAAGAAACCCAAAGTGTATATATATATATATATATATATATATATATATATATATATATATATATATATATATATATATTTTAAATAAAAAGGGACCTTTCTATTAAAAATTAATCCAAAAAAGGAGATACATGCCAGTTATGGACCAGGTGTCCTGCCTGTAGAGGAAACCAGGACACCTGGCTATATCACTGTGACAAGTCAAAAAGATGGAAAACATAGAGCCACCATGCCCGTAGGAAACCAGGGGCATAATTTTAACTAACAGTAGTCTGCTAATGAAGTTTCTAAGACTATGTCTACTGATAGCTAGAGGACTCCTGTCCAGAGAAAATATAACAGTAAACTTTAAGAAAAACATGCTAAGTCTGTGACCTGTTATCCGGGGCTTTCTTTGTCTTCCTGTGCTGCTGGAGCTCGAGTTGGAATGTCGTATGGCTGAGCACAGGTAGGACACATTTGCTTGGGCGAGGCACAGGAGTGAGCTGTAAGCAGCATATCCAATCTCTGGTTGGTGCAGACCACGTGAAATACTAAGTCTTCGACGAGGCTTCTGAGATCGAAGATGAGGGGAAAATGCTCCGGAGGCAGAGGAGGCGGCAAGGTCGACTGTGGCTGAGCCTCAGCAGGACCATGACTTTCCTCGTGCTGAACCGGTTCAGCTTCCATCTCCTGTTCCTCTTCAATGGTGCAATGCGCTGGGCCAAGGTCTCTCTCCATCGCCTGCTCGGAAGAGGTGCTGCCTGGAGGAGCAATACGGAATACGCGGGCCAGGGGGTCCCAATCATCGGGGAAGGTGGCCATTCTCTGGTTCGAGAAGTCCAGTGGGAGCTGAATGCTTGGATCCTCTACAATGACTGTGCCAGGTGGTGAATTCGCTGCCCGAGTTGCCTGTCGACGTCGTCGTTTGGCTAGAGACAAAGCCCTCTGAATTTCCCTATGGCGTTTCCGGCGGGAGGCGGCTGCATACCATCCCGCTCCCCTGCGTGGCTTCCCCCTCAGGCACGGCATGGCTGGAACAAAGAGGAGAGCCGAGAAATCACACTGCACAGAAGGCTGGTTGAGCATAATGGAGCTCGCGAGGAGGTTGATGAGCCAATATACCATCATAAACGCCATTGAATTTCCGAGCTGAGTGCGCTAACGGGTCGGACCGCGGACGCTCGTGATGAGGAGATCCATTCTACGGAGATGGCAGGGGGTGACGCGAACCATAAATCGTAGAGTGTGTGGGGAGGACGGTAAATAAAGGCCCCCCGCCTCCCCTTGCCACCTCCCCTTGCCACCTCGCTCCCCCTTCCTGTACTCGTGTCACCCCATCCGGGGTTCCAAAGTGTATATTATCATTATGATGAAGTCTCTATATTTTTCCACATTCTATATAGACATGCTCAACAAAGTGTTTATAACATAGAAAGCGTCGATGGAAATCGACATGTTATTAAAAAATATCACTTTTATATAAGTGATGATTGGAGGAACCGAGGAGACGAGTGTAAACCACAATAGACGGAAATGACTGTAGAAATCAACTCTATCGCAAAAACATGCTATATAAACCAATATGCAAGCGAGATAAGAAAGAGGCCTACCTCGTCCAGATGTTCTATGAAGTCCACCATTGAGCACTTTGACCCAAATCTATATACCTGCAACTAGTTCTCAACAACCAGACAAAGAAAGCATATGGTGATAATATAAAAGGTTAGCACACTAGATAACATAATCCATTAATATACATAACAAATACGCCCATGGATAATAACTCAAACATTTTCAAGATATCAATTAGACGGGAAATGAGTATTTCTATTAATAAATGATCAGCATAAGTGAAAATATTACAGACTTCCATGTCGACACGGTTCTGAACCGAGAAACTAAGTTTCTTCCAGCTGGGCCTCCACCACTTCAATCCTCCAGCAAAGGCAAGACCATAAGAGAGAAACAATGATGTTATCAATCAATAAGGGAAGAGCTTGGGGGATGAACACTGTGTTCATACTTAAAGGACAAAGGGATGCAGACTCAATATGAAGTAAATAATTTCTCTAGAGTAACTTTGCTCTCAAATTTGAATTCTTTCTCCTTTTTCCATAGCTCGGAATTGACCCATTTATAGCCTTAAAAATGGAATTGAAGGGCCGAGTCGGAACGTTTCCAGTATATGGAAGGCCAAGGATCATAGATCTCTTGTCGTGACATGGAAACCCGACATAATTTTCATTTTCTGGCACAAATCCCAATGTACGTGGGCTGTAGTGGAGCAACCTGCGTATACATATGCTGTATAGTAGGAAAGATGCGTACATGTGGAAAAATATGTATTTTTGGCTCTGGATTTTTCAAACAAGGATGACAAGTTTGCATAGGGAAATGGAAAAGGCCTTCTATGCAAGATTGCATAGGGTGAGGCAAATCTTGCTATAACATATGCCCCCTAATGTGTGAGGTTAGAGGAGTATCTGTGATGGCCGAAATACATTATAAACAACCCAGAAGTGGAGTGATGGGGAACCAACTGGAAGAACTAGTTGCTGATTACATTTTGCACTGACTTTGCATACATGTCTGCCAATAAAATTACACCGCAGATCCATGTGAAAACATACCAAACAAGTGTCCCTGGCCATGAATAGGCAAATACAAATGCAATTACATGCCAAAAATCTGTCATAGTCATGCACAAGGCCTAGTAGAACCAATCTCAAAACCAATATGAAGATATCTGTATACAATGGAGTACAATTTGATCTCCCATGATCACTGAAGTCTTATAGGTACTGGTCCAATGAAAAGGAAGAAACAACTCAGGAAAGCTGCGGCCACATAGTGATGTCTTCAAGTCTTCTACAAAATCCGCTAAGGGTGCAAGTCTACATCGTGTGGATAAAGGAGTTGAGGTCGAACATAATGAGACATCGTTTGATTACCAGTCATTGAGGTATATCGTTAACAAACGCGAGAAAACTTACTGATAATGCAAGTAGGTATCAAGGCACCAAGTACATTCTTACAAGTGTGAATAAAGGAGTCGGTGTCGAACACCTGAAGAATCCATCGATCATGAGACATTGATGTATTCCCCACTGTCGATGGTGAGAGAGACTACCACTAATGACTGTAAGCCTCAAGGTACTCATAAGACTCTAGGTCTCGTTTCCAGAATAAATGGGCTGAATTTGATGGAAAGAGACCCGCTGAAAGGAGAACATTAAGGCATCTCTCATCAGTCAGCACGAGGTACAAATAAGGAGCTTCATGATTTGGTGGAAATCAGACTAAGAACATGTTAACGAACCAACGACCTTATGCGTATTTCACGTGTGTCAAGTGTAAGCGGTACACGAAAAAGACCCTCTGAATAACATCCAATGATGAAAATTGCTGACAAAGGCGAGGAAACCACCAATAAGGCTAATGGAATCTAAGACACTACACAAATATCGATGTATGAATAGATGCCTTGCCATCAAGCACAACATAAACCACCCAATCAATGACCAATGATGAAATGTCGACTGCTGGTTTCAAGGTTGACTACCAATGATGAAAATAGGGCTAGGGTGCATGATAGGACTACAATATCATGTGACTCTGAGACAAACTGAGGGTATGGCCGACATTCAAAGTCAAGAGTTCTGAGAAGTGGCCGACACAGGTTGATAGACTTCCTTTGAACAAGATCATGAGACATATGGAGGACTCCAACGACATAGACCCGCTACTAAAACCATGAGATGCATGAGGCATCAATAAAACTCTCTATAGGAACTGGAAGAGTAACCAGGTGATAGAGAAGACTCTGTAACGAGCTCAACTTCCTAAGGCCATGCTAATCCAAAAATTATGATGACGAATGGACTCAATAACTTTGTGCTCTGTTCAAAGGCGACACGACTGCTGCCAACATAAGACAATACTCCCTTCCCGCCCGTATTTTTTTTGTTTTTTCATAGACAAATGAATGCTATGATGCTGAGGAGGAAACAAGTGTTGCAAGTAATAAAAACTAGTTCCAACAGTGGAACACACCTATGCTCAATGCAAGGAGATACATGCATGAGATGGACACTCGGGGGAATTTTCCCTCCTAGGTATAGGGTGTTAAATTGCAAAGGATATAAACAAGTCTCTGCTTGGATGAGGATGCAAAAATTTCCGAGGCAAACATTTTATAACGCAACGAGAGAACCGGCTATAGGCTCAATGTTGCAAGCGAGGGCATGATATGCAATCAAAACTTAACGCCAAAAAATGTCCTTTTTTTATGTATTTTAGTATACTTGGTGTAGAAAAGGGATAAACTTGTGCCAAATAGACGTCCTTTCAAATCCAATTTATGAGTGTGAAAGAGACAAGTTCACTCGTAAATCTTTTTGCTTTTTGAAGATGAGTTGAAAAAGAGCTTACATTAAACTTGTTTGGGAGTCCTCGGGGTGTAAGGAAACATGTTTATGAGTGAGAAATGCAGCTCAGCATAAATTCATGTACTAGCTATGAGGGACTCCCGGTCCTATGGAAAAAATATTTTCATGGGCACCAAGTGAAGTATGGGATCTAACTAGGGTACCCATGTTTGGTAAGTCTCTACCACTTGATAACAACACGTCTTATAGTAGATGGAAGGTTCCATGTCACAACAAATGGGTTCGTCCTTAAGGCATAACAAGTGACAATTATAGGATAATGCAAAAATGCATGATGGAATGGATACCTATCCTATATGTTGGGTAATGAAAATACCTGTCCACGGTGACGAATGACCAACATAACGTTGAAATCCGCAAGAACCCCTTGTGAAAAATTCGATATTCAAATGATGATTGCGGGAGCGTCAGAAAACCAAATCAGAAACCATCTGGACCAGGTAATTCTTCTTCCCTTTCTCTTCATTTCTAGTGGATTAAATTTTAAATTAGGTTCCAATTTTTTAGTAATTGAGGGCATAAATGTGAAATTCGGTGTACGCGGGATGTCTCCTATTGGGTCGTGTATACGATGAGTTATAAGCACCCGTGAAAAATGCAAGGCAGATATAGCCAACCCTATACACAACTGTAAGTGAAGCAACTCACGTATAGGCACACAAACAATAAATTTTATGGATTCTAACTCAAATTTTGACTTGTCCTTGGAAGGATGGTTCTTGATTGGAGAGAAAGAGAGCACGAGGAGGTCAATGCTGCTGTGGATTGAGATACCGGGGCCCAAATGGCCTTGAAGAGTTGTGGCTTATACAAATTTTGGGCACTCAAAGGAATGAGGGCCTAGGTGAGGTTGCTCGAGATGCTTGTGGTTTACTGGGACCCTGAGAGTGAAAGATTCAACCTCGATGGGCAACCATTGAGGATTGAATTAGAGGATATCTACTTTTTGACTGGATTATCATGTCCGGGAGAGGTTGTAAACCTAAAATCACAGGGAGCAGGGAGAAGAATGAAAATAGAGGAGTACATCGACACCCACTGTGTAGCAGGGACTTCGAAGGTAGGAAGTCAACTCCCTATCTGAGCGATAAACAATCTCAGTCTGAAGATTGTTGACCTCGTATTGACCATGATCACAGGTCCGACCTCATTGCATCAAGCATCGATACCGCTCATTTTCTATGCAGTATGGTGTATAAGACCCACAATATATGACTAGTGTACCTCACTATTGGAAAATATGAAGAGCCAGTTGACAAAGTGCAAACAGGGGAGTAAGAGGAATTTTGGGTTTGCCTCTATCTTATGCAATTTCTTCTTCTAGCAGGTTCTAGGTTTGGGACCTAGAGTCAAGATTCTTCCGAGAGGACCTCGCGATCTAGCCATGGCACTATGGATCAAGGTAATGAGGCGAAAGGGGGGAGGTAGGGTGCCCACACCCTACAACGAGGATTTCTTCTACTGGTGGAAGCGACATGTCATTTCCCTAGATGTATATCCCTATGCGGGGATGGAATTCTAAGTAGATCCGGACACGCCACTTCCACCAGGGTCCGCCTATGGTGACATAGGTATGTCAAATGTTTTTAAATATTTCATTTTTTTTTGTATTTTTGTATAATATAACAAAAATATTTTTGGGTGGTGCTTAAGTACAAACTAGACACTTGTGTAACACAGACGTGGGTCCACGACGACCAGAAGGGTTTCCTTGTCATCGATGGAGGAACCGGGGAGACGAGGCGACGAGACGAGAAGATGAGAGAGTCCTACAATATGTGCAGGGCAACCTGTCTCGTTTGACTCATAGGATCCCCATGGTTTAGGTAGAGGATCTGCATGAAGAGATGCAGGGACAGGTGGTTGGTGTACCCAGAGCTTGGGTGCGACTCTTTCGACGTCTCATAAATGCCATAATTTTTTACCATGACACACATCCGAGGCCACATGCATAGATGTCGTGGATATTGTAGTACCATATGTATATGTGTATTGAGGGTATTAGCCCCAATTTTGTACTATAAACACCATATTTTTTGAAATATATATAAAAAGGGATCTTCAGCTTTACTTATATTTTACAATGTGTACACTGATGAGATGGTTTTCTTTGCTTTAGTTATGTGACAAGTGACAATCTAAAACGAAATTAGCATAAGCATCAGATACATGATTAGAATTCCTAGGAATGTGATAATAAGTAATAAAATCAATCTGTCGTTCTAAAAGACGTACCTGTAGGAATCGTCGGAGTAACGTAGGATCACGCATGTGGTAACTGCCATTCAATTGAGATACTACTAACTGAGAATCCAGGCGAACCTCTAAAGAGCGAATACCATGTGAGATAGCATCGCACAAAAGTTCTATAACGACGCTATATTTGGCCATATTATTCATGGATGGCCGTAGGCATACACCACCTGAAGACACTAGTAGACGCTTGGGTGAGTAAACCACCCAAGCGACGCAAGCCAAGTTTCGTGTATGATGACTAGTTCCATCTGTGTATCCTAGGTAGACCGAAGACTCCATTGACATCTGCCAACCAAAGGAAAACTCGATAAGCAAGATGAAGACAAAATGAAAGGGAAAATAAATATACACTAAATTACATTAGTATACAAAGAGTTCCGCCCAAGCTTGGGGCTCAAGCATAATATCTTTTCAAGTAGAGCCCATTTCTGGGCTCAACCAACATATTCCCTTCATAATATTCTAATTTGTAGGCTCCTTTTTCTAAGACACGTCACACGATATAAGGACCGTGCCACATGAGTTTAAACTTGCATGCCCCCAGTGGTTCTTTGGATTAATCATACAAGAGGACCAAGTCACCCTCTATGTACAACTGAGGACAGATAGACTTATCGTACTGGACCTTAACATGTCCTTTGTTTTCCTCGATAGTCGTAGAGGTGTCTCGATGCTGCTCATCAATACTCTCTAGGTGTACAAGGTGTCGCTCGAGATCAAAAGTGTCAGGTAGGAGCGCGATTGCCAACTTAAGAGAAGGGATTTCACATTCAATAGGTAATATTGACTCCACACCATGTACTAACTGGAAAGGGGAAAAACCTGTTGCAGTCTTGATCGAGGTTCGATATGCCTAGAGTGCGGGATATAACATAATGTGGCAGTCAAACTTACTCTCGTTGATTTTTTTTTTCAAAATGGTCTTGAGAGACTTGTTGACGACCTCTACTTGTCCATTTTCCTGGGGGTAATAAGGAGAAGAATGAATATGTATAAACCCCGGCTTAGATGCTAGTTCTTCCATCATTTCATTTTGAAAGTGACTACCATGATTAGTGACAATCTCACTCGGGATACTGAACTGAGCGATAATTTGATTGAATATGAAGAAGGTGATAGTCTTCCCATCAGATTTCACTGTAGGCATGGCCTTGGCCCACTTAGTAAAGTAGTCGATGACCACGATAATGTGCTGATGCCCCCCTAACTGAACTTGGGTTGCAATCCACGAAGTGAAGGGATCGACGATAATGACTGAATGAAGAGGGGATGGATGCGAGCACATTTTTCAAGTGAACACCTGGCAGGGGTGACACTTCTTAACTGCTTCAATACAATATTTAAAGATAGTACGCCATAAATAACCGTCTCGCAAAGTTTTTTGGGTTGTCGCAAGCCCAGATAGATGACCACCATAAGCCCCACTGTGGCAATCATTCATGACAGAGTCGACTTCAACGTGAGTTAAACAACGACACAAGATAGTATCTATTCCTCGACGATACAAAGTGTTATCGACAATATTATAATTCTTATCTTGGTACCTTACACGCCGTTGGTCATCTCGTGAGAGATGCTGAGGGAAATTGAAATTTGGAAGATAGAGAACAATGTCTCTATACCAGGGGTCGGATGACGAGACAAGAAAAATGTGTTGGTCCGCAAACGAATCAACATGGATAACATAATCATCTAATCGTGGAAAGTCGGATATTAACTTCGCGAAGACTAGCGATTTCTTGGATTTCACAGAAGAAAAATCAAGATCAAACTCTTGTAAAATGACAATCCATTTATTATATTTTCCCCCTATGATACGCTTGGTAAGGACGTATTGAAATGGATTGACATCAGCAACCACAATATTCTTTCAAAGCAATATATAATGACGCAAACGCTGGACTGCATGGACGACAACCAAAGCTAGCTTTTCAACGTGAGAATAATTAAGTTCAGGACCGACTAAGTTTCGACTAAAATGGCATATGATGTGCTCGCGGAGCTCATCATCCTCGTGAACCAAAACCATACCAATCGTTTCCTTAGACACGATGATATAAAGAAAGTAATCCCTACTGTAGTCAGGAGACTTCAATAGAGGCCCCGATACCAAGGCTTTCTTCAAATCATCGAAGGAGTCCTGGGCTCGCTCATCCCAGATAAAAGGGGTGTCCTTCTTCAAAAGACACATGAAACCCGTAGTGATATTGGCATAGTTTATTATAAACCGACGAAGAAAGTTATCTTTCCCTTGTAAACCTTGAATTTGTCTAATTCTGCGTGGGGGAGGCAATCAAAGTATTGCCTCAACCTTTAGTGGATCTACCATGATCTCGATCTCAGAAACTAGAAATAAAAAAAGACGACCAGTCCTAACGCAAAAGATGCACTTGTGAGGGTTCAACTAGATTCTATAGTAATGACATCTTTCGAAAACAAGTCGAAGGTGTGTAGTGTGATCCACTCTGTTGCGAGAGTGAGCAACAAGATCATCAAGGTAAGCTTCGACTATGTGCTTAAGATCATGAAAAGCAAAGGTCATGGCATGTTGAAAGTTTTCTCCGACATTTTTAAGGCCGAAAGGCATTTTCCGGTATGCGAAAGTACCCCAAGCACAAATAAATGCTGTCTTGTGTCGATCCTCAGGTTTAATTTGAATTTGGTTATATCCTAAAAATCTGTCCATAAAATAAAATACTTCACTTCCCGCACACTCGTTGAGAATCTGATCGACGAAAGGTGTAGGGAAGTTGTCTTTAGGACATGCCTTATTCAAGTCACGAAAGTCCATACATACACCGATATTTCCTTGCTTCTTATTCACCAAAACGAGGTTGGATACCCATTCAGTCAAGGGATTCGGGTAGATGAAGCCATCATTAAGTAGCTTCTCCACCTCTTCCTTAATAGAAGGGGCCTTCCAGGGATTGGCAACTCTAAGACATTATCGAACATGTTTAACATCCAGATAAGTTCTAATCTCATGTTTAACAATATGAGGGTCGATTCCTAACATCTCTTCATATGACCAAGCAAATACATCTCATAATTACTTGAAGAGTTCGGTGTAGATCAAGATGTCTTCAGGCGAACAATTCACACCGATATTTACGTTTTCAACCTTGCCAGGAGTACGAGAGATATCGATCATGATGATAGGAGAAATACTCGCCATATTTCCTTCGGCATAAATACCATGCGTATCAAGTGGAACTACGACGTGACCAACTATTTCACTCAAAGTAGATAGAAATTCATCTTGTTCAATTCTTTCAAGCTTTAGGAGAAAATAAGAGCGATGATGCATATCATCCCAAGTTTTGTCAGAACCATTCATGGCTTCAATGATAGCTTCGTTCGAAGGAAAAGTCTCATTGATGCAATCATGCAAGCAAGACAACAAAGTGGCCCATACAAGCCTAAGAACATGATCCTCCTCGTCCGTTGATGAGGTAACACGATCAAGATCGGTGAAAGAGTCAAGAACAACTTGATATGCAATCTCCGCTGCTGATAAGGGCATGGAAATTCCAACATGAAACTGACCTTCACAGGACGAATTTGGGGAAGGTAGGGTCCACAGATCACTAAAATAGGAAGTGTGGAAAGGAATGGACCTCCTTGTCAAGACGGGCCTACTGGACATGGCGTAAATGTGATGACTCGATGCCGTGAAGTCAAAAGTACCCATAAGGGAAGAATACATTACGACAATGATATTCTCATTTTCCAACTGAGAATTGTCGATCACAAGGATTGACGATCCAATATATGCATTAGGAATAGAGTACTCAAAGGATAACTGGTCGATCGTCATAATCTTCCCTTTGTGAGGAAAAAAAAGAGTACATAAGACAAACAATATGACAACGACCATAACATAGGTCCAATTGCATCCTAGTAATAGGTTATAATCAAGAGGCGCAACAACTATCTCTACCTCCACCTCTACCATCTTCCCACCGAACTGGACTGGAAAGGCATGAAGAATATCGTGAGGGTGGAAGGAATGATCGTCAAAAGTGATCAACATGTTCGATGACTTAGAAAGAGTCAGAGAACCAAGCGATTTCCAATAGATCAGGGACATCACACACGTAGCAACTCCTTCATCAACAACTGGAAGTTTGATGGTATACTTTGAGTACTCCATGTGAATTTGGAATGCCACATGGTAAGGCAAGCGAGGCTTCACATCTGTGATGTCAAACTTGATAAATTTTGAGCCACTGGGTTCTAGAGCTCCTAAAGTAGATAGTAAGTCATTCCTCTGTGAAGGACACATCTGGAGTACCTCCAAAGTCGACATCATAGAAGGGGTTTGACCCAGGTCCTCAACAATAGAGTAGTTCTGGGTGGATCTAGCATTTGGATTATGGGTAGAGTGCTTGAGTACTCCTTTCGGAATACGAGGCGGTGGCTTTGGTTTTTCAATCTGTAAATTCATCTCTGGGGGAGAAGGAGGAGATTCTAGACCAGAAATAGCTTGTGAAGAGCTATAATATCGAGACCGAGTGGCTACATGAACTTTTGAATCGACCATATTGATACACAAACAGTCGCCGTCTTGCAACGACGGGTTTTGAATCCCACCAATCGTATTTGTGATATTTGAGGAGCTCGAGGCCATGTGCTGGTTATGTGGAAATGGGTTCGTCAGCACGATGGGTGGTAGAGATAATCTCTTCGCAAATTCCACAAGTTTGGGGCATAAATGGGTAAGGTGATCATCTGTGCAAAGCTTACAGGGAAACTTCACCTTACATCTTTATCATTTTCCCTCTCCAACATTATTATTCGTCTTCTCATTATTACCATTGTCCTTGGGTTTATTACCATTTTTCCCACCCTTACGATTATTACGTCCTTTCTTCTTATTCTCGCCTGGTTGCTGGTTACCATTTGGGTTTTCCGATGATTGCATGGAGTGTACATCCACCGAATGAGTGGGGTTGGAAGACACAGATGAAGCTGGCCCTCCTGCAAACTAGTTTAGAGACAACTCTTTCAAATGAATTGTCACCGAGTCTATGGACTTTACATTGGCGACACATACAATGACATCAGCATGAGGTCCGATATTTTTTCTAGTGTCGTAAGTTGACCGCGGTGCATCCAAAAGAATGTGGTATAACATCCTAGATTGAGTGTATATAAGATCTAACTACTCGGATTTAAAGATCGCTTCTCCCTCAGTGGTAACGTCGATTGTTGCAACATCCTTTGAGATAGGAGGGTGAAAATACTTAAGGAACCATTCTAAAAGAAATTCCAGGGGTATGGAGGTCTTAATCAACCTGTTCCGTCTACACCATTCTTGGATATGATCCGAAATATGAGTGGTTGTGTCCTGGCGTAAAGTCGACAAAAGTTTTAGGCTAGAAATGTAATGAATCGAAAATTGGAAGTGGTTAAGGAAGACCAATAACATTTGACTAAAAGTCCCATATGCTCCCCTAGGTAGCTCTATATACCATTTCGCAGCGACCCCAATGAGGGTGCGTTGAAATAATCTTAATCGAATAGAATCGTCATTAAGGGAATTCGAGGAGCACCAAAGGTGAAAGGTAGTAATGTGATCACCAGGATCCTCTCCATTATTACCTTCTAACTTCAGAATGTCTGAAGAAATCTTGGTGGGTATGAGGGGCCATGTAGGATCATGACTCACAGGTTCATTCATTAACTTAGACAAGTCTGCCAGATTAAGCCTGGCCATAAAAGGGAGATGGGGTTACGACATATGGCCCCAAGCTCCCAAGAAAGACTATGCTTGAGGAAGTGCATCCCATCCAGGGTTCTGGTAAGAACCATGGCCCTATCTGGGATTATAAGGCCCTCCTCTGGGATGATTCATAAAAGGTTGGTTGGGCATCATTCCAGTAGGAATGTTTCGTTGGAGGTTATAAAAATTTCCACCAGCCAGAGTGGATCCGGGTTGGGGGTTTCCCAAAGCGTGAAACTGACCTCCTTTGGGTATGAATCTAGAGGATAGAGTTGGATTTGTCATTCCAAACGTATTGATCGGAATCGACATCGATGAGGTAGGGGTGTAGGACAAAACTTGAGCAGAAGCTTGCCCGCCAAGTTGGTTGTTCCACCCAGAAGCAGGAGGATTAGACCTAGGGTTAAAAGAAGGAATGCCTCCCATATTAGAATTTGTTTGAGGGATTTGAGACCCACCAAATGAAAATGCAGTATAAGGTGGTTTAGTTCCCCCAAACCCAATGCTAGCATTAGCACCAAAAGCTGGGATGGCGCTCAAAAAATGTGAAGTAAAGTTCAGTATACCATAGGAAAAAGGAGTAGAGGCCATAGGGATGGAATGAACATTATAGCCCGGTGAGTGACCAAGAGACCCAAAAGGGTTTGAGGCAAGAGATTGAGCATTCAGTATAGGCCGAGCCATAGTAATGATAGGTGCCTCCAGAACTACAACTAATGTGGTTGCAAGAGTCGAAGAGGTGCCATTAACTATAGTGGGTGTGGGAGTTGAAGGGCTCCCAATATTATAAAGACTAGGTTCAATACTCATCCTTGTAGAATCACAAGTCTGAACAGTGGATGTGTGTGTACCACACCTAATAACTCTACGCCTTTTAGAAGGAAAATACTTGAAATCTGGTGGTAACTGTGACAAACAATGGGACCGACAGGGACGTTGGTCCGACTCCACGATGACTTAAGACTCTAAAGATGAAAAAAACAATCCTAAGGCCAACTAGTAATCAAAGAGCACACCAAAAGTAAAACGACCAAAATGCATACAAACGTAGTAAAGTGGATGAGAGTGGCCTCCCTCCCTAAATAAGATATGTCTCACCCAAGAGGGGCCTGAGACTCCTTGCTAAATATCATAGGTAACATAATCAATTATAAGGGCCCTCGTGGGCTTAACAACCAGTCAGTCAGATCCCCCTAGAGAGGTAATCCTCCATAAAGGCTATGTGCTGTCTGACCCTTATCTGATCCAGGGTACCTGTAGAATAACCCCTTCAAGTAACCTATGTGGCACCTAAGTCAAGCAACTAATAAACTACTGTATAACCGATGCACATGAAATCATTCGTAAGTCAGGTCCACCATATGGGTAGGGTAGCAAAGCCCAAAACCTTGAAAGTACCGCCTCTCATGGAGGTAAAGGCACTAGAAAGATCCCTAGATACAAATAGATCCCCAGAAATATCTCTGACGCTAAGAAGGTATCAGGGGGATATCCCTTCAACCAACCTCGCGCAACCTCGTGATTAACTCCGGTGTGAGCCGAGCCTCCTGATATTAACAATTATACAATGGATTTCTCCACTCCCTTTCTCAGACACATATGTTGATTTAATTTCCTTGGAGAAGTTTACTCACAAAATCCTATTCCAAGGCACTAAATCCTAAGATAGTTTGTTTACCCTAGAAAATAAAATCGTGACTAATCAATTTTAAATTATAGTGTTAATTTTAGTGGTCGTGATTACTCAAAAAAGTATGGTAGTGAAAATCATGGTGTTATGACTCTGCAAGAAAAGTAAATATGAAAGTAATGCAAAGTCCTAACTTCAACTCTCAACGATGATATGCTTCTAATAAAAAATTCAATTTTGAATTTCAACTCTGCAATTTTGAAGTAAAAATGCAATCTTTCAATATATGCACTAAGCTAATGACAAGGACACAAAATACCAAAATGCCAAGCAATGCAAAATGCCTATTTTTTTTGTATTTTCAATATAATAAAAAATGAAAATGCATGGATTGAAAGCAACTTGATATATAAAATCTACTGTGTATAGAAAGAAATAACTCAAGAATGATACCAAGCAACAAAGAACCCAACCCAATGTACAAGGACAATCAAAATGAAAATATGATGAGAAAGACTCCGCCCAGAAATTCAACCAAAGATAGGTTTCCTGTCATCCCACAAGCACTTAACAAGAACTACAGAGACCCAAGAAGGCTCAACAAACATACAATCCCACCCAACAACCATCAGACCAAGAAAAAAGGCAAGGAAAGCTAATGTACATGACTATTTATAACAACATAGCGTATGTATGCAGCTTGCAAAGGGAAAACTTGCGTATATACGCGACTGTCAGGGAAAAAAATGCGTATATGTTTCAAAAACAAGGCCAAGCAAGGGAGAAGGCTGAAAACTCAAACCCAGAGTGAACAGAGATTGTCAAGGAATGATATGACAAGAAACACCATAAGAACGAGAGAAATCCAAGGAGAAAAGTACTCCAAACCCTAAGAAAGAATATTCAATCCCTAGTATGGTCGCCAATTCTGTTATGAGGAAAATATCTCTATGGCTAGGGTAAACCACAACATACGGAAATGACTGCAGAAATCAACTCTATCCCAAAAACATGCTATATAAACCAATATGTAAGCGAGATAAGAAAGAGGGATACCTCGTCCAGATGTTCTATGAAGTCCACCATTGAGCACTTTGACCCAAATCTATATACCTGCAACTAGTTCTCAAAAACCAGGCAAAGCAAGCATATGGTAATAATATAAAAGGTTAGCACACTAGATATCATAATCCATTAATATACATAACAAATACGCCCATGGATAATAACTCAAATATTTGCAAGATATCAATTGGACGAGAAAGGAGTATTTTTATTAATAAATGATCAACATAAGTGGAAATATTATAGACTTCTGTGTCGGCATGGTTCATAATCGAGAAACTAAGTTCCCTCTAGTTGGGCCTCCACCACTTCAATCCTCCACCAAAGGCAATCTCATAAGAGAGAAACAATGAGATTCTCAATCAATAAGGGAAGATCTTGGGGGCTGAACACTGTGTTCATACTTAAAGGACAAAGGGATGCAGACTCAATATGAAGTAAATAATTTCTCCAGAGTAACTTTGCTCTTAAAGTTGAATTCTTTCTCCTTTTTCCATAGCTCAGAATTGGCCCATTTATAGCCTTCAAAATGGAACTGAAGGGTCGATTCAGAATGTTTCCGGTATATGGAAGGCCAAGGATCATAGATCTCCTGTCGTGACATGGAAACCTGACATTAATTTTCATTTTTTGGCACAAATCCCGATGTACGTGGGCTGTAGTGGAGCAACCTGCGTATACACATGCTGTATAATAGGCAATATGCGTACATGTGGAAAAATATGTATTTTTGGCTTTGGTTTTTCCAAACAGGGATGATAAGTCTGCATAGGGAAATTTAAAAAGGCCTTCTGTGCAAGATTGCATAGGGTGAGGCAAATCTTGCTATAACACACATGATACACATTATGTACAACATTGCTTTGATAAATTTCATGATTCATTGAAAAACCCTGGGATCAGATTCGATAGACATTGGATATGGTCATATGGATGTGCGGGTCAATTCAAATCTTCACCATCATTCTATTGGTTGTATCATCTTCATAAGACATCAAACATTACACATTGTTTGAATTTCTTTGAGACTGGTTATGGAAAAGGAGAGCATGACGGTGCATGGGCATGTGTAAAATGAGCACTTTGAAGGTATCAAATGAACCCTCAGGTCGATCGATTTGAATATGCTTATCAAGTTGTTGAATGGTGCAAACAAGCGCTAAGCCATGCAAATAATCTATCAAAGGATGTGCACAAGTGTGTGTATATATATGTTGTACACACGTGTGATATTTTTATTCACATTCAAAAATATGTTTTTCAATCATGTTCAATAGAGAAAGTTAATAAGTTCTTGTATTTAACATGTTTATTATATTGACATTTAATATTTATATTTAAATAAATTATTATTTAACAATGTGTAGGTTTTTTGACATATTGGCATCCAAGATGTAGATAGATTAATCTCATATGAGGCCAATACAATACAATCCACTCCCTAACTCAATCCAGAGTCCAAGGAGGCCCATTGATTCCCTCGACATCCACAATCCATCAAGTGTCCTGAACACTCAGGTAAACTTGTCAACAACATCTGTTAATAAATATATATGAAATAACATTATATCACAACCATCAACATCATCATAAAAATCCATAAGAGAAACAATAACCATGTAATATAACCAGACCACTTGCACACAAGTGTCCTTAAAGAATAAGTCGATAACATGTGCTCGCAAGAGAGGGATGCTACATACACCTCCTCTTGTTTTAAACTTCATCTCGAAGTTATACAGTATATATAAAATGCAGTAATACAAGTATCTTACAAGATCTATATGTCTAATCTATCAAATAAGTAAGGAAATTGTTGGCACATATCATATGCGTCCTCCTAGGTAGCCGAGTGTGGACTATAATTGTGCCAATGGACCTTGAGCTGATCTACTATTCAACGTTGTAGTTGTCAAATGCGATGGCCCATAATGTGGATTGGCTCCGCCATGAGAGCACCCTCATCCGACACCTAAAAATAACTCATGTCCAAACATATGTGTAGGATCACTAGTACAATGTCTCAATCAGATACATGGAATACATCGTGCATACGCCTCAAAGAATCAGGCAAGGCTAAACGATAAGCCAATGGTACTTTCCTTTCCACAACCTTATCGAACTCTTTTGCGGTCTATTCACAAGAAAAATTTGTTTCCAATTTCATAATGGAGATCAACGTGATGTGTATCAACATAACTCTTTTGTCGATCCTACACTTCCTTAATCCTCTAACTTAATGATTTCATTTATCCTTCTATTTCTTGGATCACTTTCAGTCCTTCTAGGGCCTTATCCTCAAGTTGATCCCAAACTCAACGACGTTTAACATGTTCGTTCGTAAAGGAACTCAAAGATGTTATTTTAGTCGTACTATGGTAACTGTTAGGGTATGCAAACTCTATCAGTGGAAATAAGTATTTCCAACGTTTCTGTTGGTCCATTACATACATACACAACATATCTTCCAAGATTTGGTTAGTTCTTTCTGTCTACCTGTTCGTCTTAGGGTGATATGTTGTACTAAAGTTCAGTTGTGTCCCTAAGGCCTCTTGGAAACCGATCCAAAAATGTCCTGTAAACACCGATCCTCTATCATATATGACACTTTTTGGCACACCATGTAGTCTCACAATATCGCTCATAAAAACTCTAGCTATGTATGGCGCCTGATACGTCGTACACAAAGGAAAAAAATGTGCATTCTTCATCAGAGTGTCAACTATCACGAAAATTGAGTCATGCCTCCTTGTCGTCAGTGGAAATCCAACAATAAAGTACATAGAAATGACCTCCCATTTCGATTCCAGGATAATGTGTGGCTGTAATAATCCTGTCGGATGTCTATGTTCAACTTTCACTTGCTGACATTCTAGACATTGCGCCATGTGACTAACTATGTCTTCTTTCATTCCTTTCCAGAAGAATAAAGGATTAAGGTCTGCTCTCATCTTCGTGACTCCCGAATGAGCCATGTACACTAGTAGATTCGCTTCACTCAGTATCAAAATTATTGATTCATCATTAGGCGGTATGTAAATTCTATTGTTATACCTCAAGAATCCGTCATTTTCCAAAGTATAACCTTCAAACTTTGGTACTATCATGGTGTCTTGTTCAATATTTTCCTTAACCTATTTATACCATTCATCGTCAAACTGTATAGTTAGAATATTTTCTCGAATATTTTTCTGAAGAGGTATCACCGAGAATATGCATGGTTTCTGAATCAATGCATCAACCACTCTATTTACTGTACCTTTAATGTAAGAAATCTCAAAATCGTATTCACTAAGTAATTCCTATCAATTCCTTTGTCGCGTGTTCAAGTCATTTTGCGTAAAATTATGTTCTAGTCCACAATGATTTGTCTTTAGTTCAAATTTTCGTCCAATCAGATAGTGTCTCCAAACTCTCAAGGCATATGAAATGGTCAATAAATCCGAATCATGCGTTGCACAATTCTCCTCATGCTTTCTTAATTTATTTGAGATGTAAGCTATCACTCGACCTTCTTGCATCAATACTTCGCCTAACCCTTCCTTGGATGCATATGTGCATACCAAGAATTCCTTGTCCATTTCGGGGACTTTTAGTATCAATGATGTAATCAACAACCCCTCGAGGCTTTGAAATTCTTCCGCACATTTCTCGGTCCAAAAAAATTCTTGTTTTTCTTCTGCAATTCCATGATCAGATTTGCTATCTTCGAAAAACCTTCGACGAATCGTCGATACTATCCTGCTAAACCCATAAAGCTGTGTACTTCTTTTACATTTGTCAGCACAAGCCATTCCATAATAACCTCTTCTTTCACTGGATCCACCATGATGCCATCATCAGATATATCATGCCCCAAGCAATGAATCTTAGATTGGTAAAAAGAGAATTTCGACAGTTTCCCGTATAATTTGTTTTCTCATAAACATTGTAGTACTAAGCGTAAATGTTCATCATGTTCTTCTGTCATCCGAGAATATATCAATATTTCATCAATGAATACTTGAACAAACTTTTCCAAGTATTCGCGGAACACCCCATTCATCAAACTCATGAATACGCCCTGGGTGTTTGTGAGTCCGAATGATAGAACGATAAACTCATAGTGTCCGAACCTCGTCTTGAATGCGGTCTTAGGAATATCTTCCTCTTTAATTCATAACTGGTGATATCCTAATCTCAAGTCGATCTTTGAAAACATCGTCACATCTTTCATTTGATCAAACAAATCGTTTATTCTTGGCAATGTATATTGGTTCTTGATCGTCATTTTGTTCAATTGACGATAGTCAATACAAGGTCTCCATGATCCATCCTTATTTCTTATGAAAATAACTTGCGCACCCCAAGGTGACAAACTTGGACATATAAGTCCCAAGTCCAACAATTCATTCAATTTCATTTTCAACTCCTGTAATTCAGGCTTGACATCCGATAAGGCATTCTTTCTATTGGTTCAGTTCCAAGTTTTAAGTCAATTGTAAAGTCCAACTCCCTTTCGAGAGGCAAACCTGACAACTCTTTTGGAAACATGTCTACAACCTATCGTACTACTGGAAGGTTTTCTAATCCTTCCACCTTGCCCTTTTTTGTTTAGCGCTAAGATTGCATATAAATTACATCCTTTGGGCATGCTCTTCTGTAGCTGTAGGGAGAAATGAACCTCAAGGACACTCCCTGGTTTCTTCCTACAATCACTCTTCTCTGTCCCACATCATTGGTCAACTTAACCGTTTTGTCTTACAATTGAGTATCGGGTCATGCGATTCCAACCAATCCATGCCGATATCTATGTCATAAGATCCTAAGATAGTGACATATAGGCTGACCTTTGTTACATAATCTCCCAAGTTAATGCAATAGTCTGTAACCTTTCCACCAACCTTCTGTTTGGCACCCGAAGCCATTTCTACGTTTCTAAATTCGTCCTGCTCAAATACCTTTACCTTAATTCTCTTTATCACTACACTAGAAATAAATCTCTCTGTAGCATCAATATCTATAAAAACAGTAAAGTTTTGATAGATGATCATACCTAACGTCTCAAGCATAGTGGACTGGTGCTTGTCCTGGGGGTTATTCACCGCTGCATGATTCCTATGGGCCTTTACCAATATCCTACTGTAGTGGGTCATGTTGATCCATCCGCTCTGGCCTTCTTAATCGAACAGTCTCGCTGGTAATGTGTCTCTCCACATGTCCAACATCCAGGTTTTGGTCCAATACTCCTAGTCCCTGAAGTAGAAGCTGTTGCGCTCCTGATTTCATCTGTTTGGTTGGTCTAGAAGGAGACTTTCCCTTACCCACACCGCATAGATATTCCTCATCTATGAGGGATTTCTGGATTTCATCATGCAATGTCTGAGGCATTAGGATCCGTACCTTTGCATGAATGCTATAGTTAAGGTCAACACAAACTTGTTTACCTTAAAATTCTTTGTGTTCAGGTGTGGGGCATACCTAAGTAGCTCCATAAATTTGGCCTTATACTTTGGCACCATATGACAACCCTGTCGTAAGGTATTGAAATCATTAAGTTGATTCCCGATGAATTCCTCTAACAAATACCTCTCTCGGAACCATTCCTCGAACAATTACCATGAAACATCTTTGACGACCATGTTTAACTGAGGTAGGAGCGTATTCCACCATAAAAGAGCACTCCCCTTCAGCTAAAATACTGCCATGTGGAATTTCATGTTGGAGGTAAAATAACGAAGTGTGAAGCACATCACCATGTTCTCCAACCACGCCTCGACGATTGAGCCGTCCGTGGCACCCATGAACTTGGAAACTTAACTTTCTTGAGTTTCTTGAGTACACTAATGCTAATTAGTAGAGGGCATTGTGAACCCTTATTGGGTCCAGATGTCTTGCCCTCATCTGATCAATATGACTGATCAAGCCTCCAACATCCTCTGAAAGGATCTCATCATCCCTACCATAATTACCATATCGACCTGCTCCTACTCAACAATCTTCTCATCCTTCTAAGGATTAGATTCCCTTGGTGTGGATACACTCGGAGGAGGCATACCTCGTCTCCCCACACCATGACTGTTGGTTATGGAGCTTGATTATCTTCCTATATTAGAGGTCTTTTGTTTTCAGCCGTGTTTATACCCCGTGAAGACTTTATACCCCAGAAGTATGTACACTCTTCCACATGGGGGAGTGGAGAAGGAGGTTACCCGTTCATTATAAGGTCATAGATCTGACAATAGAAGTTATGTTAGGGTTTTTTGTCCTAGAAGGAAACCCTCTTTTTGTGAGGGAAATGTATTGCAACTTTGTATTATCAGGAATATTGTATTTTGAGATAGGAGACTGTGAGAGAAAGAAGAGGAAGTTACAACGAGTTTGTTGTAGGTTGTATCCCTTCGATTGTTGGATAATAATAAAGGAAGGACCTGGCAATTTATTTGGTGGACGTATCCCACGCTGGTTGAACCACATATATCTGTGTCTCTATTGTATTGTGTATCTTCTGTATTTTATTTCCACATTTGTTTTATTTTATTGCTCCGCGATCCTATTTTTCTAACAACTAGTATCAGAGGGAAATGTAACTCGCAGAAAAGGAGGGTTCCTAGTTCAAGTGAAAGCTATGGAGGAAGATGGAAAGTTTAGGGTCGAGAAATTTAACGACCAAAACTACTAGTTATGGAAGATGCAGATGGAAGATTATTTATATCATAAGGATCTATTCCTACCATTGGGTGAAGTAGAAAAGAAGCCGGAAGCCATGAAGGACAAAGAATGGGAGATTCTTGACAGAAACTCTCTAGGAACGATATGGCTAAGCCTAGTAGCATCTGTGGCTTTCAATATTTCGAAAGAAAGGACAACGAAGGCTTTGATGGATGCATTGGATAAATTGTATGAAAAACCCTCGATGTCCAATACGGTATTTATAATGAAGAGATTATTTAATATGAAGATGTCAGAAGGTGGGTCTGTTGCAGATCATTTAAATGATTTTAATACGGTTACTAATCAACTAAGTTCTATAAAAGTGGACTTTGATGATGAGGTCAGGGCTCTTCTAATCTTGTGCTCATTGCCAGAAAGCTGGAACGACTTGGTCATGGCTGTAAGTAACTCTGTCTCTGGTTCAAATACTTTAAGATTTGATGATGTTGTTGGTGTTATCCTTAGTGAGGAAATGCGACGGAAAAGCACAGGTGAGACATCAGGTAATGTGTTGAACATGGAGAACAGGGGAAGACAAAATGATAGAGGAAATGGCCCAAGGAACTACGAGAATTATAGGAAGGGCAGATCCAAATCCAGACTTGGAAAGATAAAGTGTTGGAATTGTGGGAAGAAAGAACATATGAGGAAAGACTGCAGAGCTCCAAAGAAACAAAGAGATGGACAACAAGAGAGAAATCAGGAAGCAAATGTAACATGTGATGTGTTACAAGATGCTTTGATTATTTCTATAGATAATATTTCTGAGTCTTGGGTAGTAGATTCAGGGGATTCATTTCATGCCACACTCCATAGGAAACATTTTCTAGATTATGTTCAAGGTGATTTTGGACAGGTTCATTTGGGTGATGATGCACCATGCAAAATTGTTGGAATGGGAAATATAAAAATAAAGCAACATAATGGAAACCAATGGTTGTTGAAAGAGGTAAGACATGTTCCAGATTTAAGGAAAAATCTAATTTCAACAGGGCAGTTGGAAAGTGAAGGTTGTATATCCATATTTACAGATAAGACATGGAAGGTCATCAAAGGATCATTGGTGATAACAAAATGAGAGAAGGTAGGTACATTGTATTTATGTACTGGTAATACTGACTCTTCTATCTCTTTAGATTATACAAGAGTGGATACAACACTATGGCATCATAGGCTGTGCCACATGAGTGAGAAGTGAATGCAGATACTTCAAAAAAGAAATTTGTTTCCAGATCTTAAAAAAAATGATTTGGACTTCTGTGATTATTGTGTTTATGGAAAACAAAAGAGAGTTAGATTTCTCAGAGTTAGAAAAGAAAAGAATAATGAAAGGTTAGAGCTTGTGCATACAAATGTATGGGGACCAACTCAAGTATCATATCTTGGTGGCTCTCGTTATTATGTTACTTTCATTGATGATGCAACTAGAAAAACTTGGGTTTATTGCATTCGACAAAAATCTGATGTTTTTGATACTTTTAAAAAATGGAAAGCTTTGGTTGAAAATGAGACAGGAAAAAGTTTGAAGTGTCTCAGATCAGATAATGGAGGTGAATATTGTAGCAAGGAGTTTTATTATTACTGTTCATACCACGAGATTCGTAGAAAGAAGACAATTCTAAGAACACCACAAGAAAATGGTGTTTCAGAAAGGATGAACAGGACAATCATGGAGCGTGCAAGGAGTATGAGATTGGATGCTGGTTTTCCCTTACAGTTCTGGGAAGATGCTATAGAATTATAGAGGAGGAATGGACAGAAAAAAGGGTAAACTATTATTTTTTGAAGACTTTCGGTTGTGAAGAATTTGTCCATATTGATAAAGAAAATAGAACAAAGCTTGATGCAAAATCCAAGAAGTGTACATTTATTGGATACAGTGTTAATGATTTTGGTTATCACTTATGGGATTATGAAAATAAAAAAATCATTAGGAGTAGAGATGTCATATTCAATGAGAAGGTCATGTACAAAGATCAGTTGCAGGGAAAGAAATAGGAAAAAGAAAAACTAGAATACACAGTGCTTGATGAGATCACTGGAAAATAAATTCCAAAGGAACCAAAAAATCAAAATGTACAACAATAGGAGCAACATGTACCTCAAAAACCTGCATGTGTTGTTAGAAAATCTACCAGGTTAAATATACCCCCTGAACGATGCTCTCCTTCATTGTATTATTTAGTGTTGACTGATTCTGGTGAACCTGAATGTTATGAAGAGGCAATGCAGGTAGACACCAAAAAGAAGTGGGAGTAAGGCATGAAAGAAGAAATGGATTCCTTGGTAAATAACCATACTTGGGACTTGGTTCAGTTGCCTGCAGGAAAAATAACATTGCAGAATAAATGGGTTTACAAGTTGAAGGAAGAAGATGGAGGAATAAAGCGATACAATGCTAGACTTGTTGTAAAGGGGTTTGCACAAAAGAAAGGTACAAATTTTGATGAAATATTTTCTCCTGTTGCTAAAATGACTTCAATTAGGACTATTTTAAGTCTTGTGGCAGTAGAATATTTTCATCTTGAACAATTAGATGTTAACACAACTTTTCTCCATGGGGATTTGGAGGAAGAGATTTATATGTAGCAACCACAGGGGTATGAGGTCAAAGGGAAGGAGAATTTGGTATGCAGGTTGAAGAAGAGATTGTATGGCCTAAAGCAAGCTCCAAGGCAATGTTATTTGAGGTTTGACAGGTTTATGACAGAACATGGTTATAGTAGATTCCATTCTGATCACTGTGTTTATTTCAAAAAGCTAGAAAATGGAAGCTATATTATCTTGCTATTGTATGTAGATGACATGCTTGTTGCAGGGTCTAATATGCAGAATGTAAATGTGCTCAAGAATAAATTAGTTAATTCATTTGCGATGAAGGATTTGGGTGCTGCAAAGAAAATCCTTGGTATGATAATAACAAGAGATAGGAAAAATCGCAAATTGACATTGTCTCAGGGTGAGTACATAGAGAAGGTGTTGGAAAGATTCAGAATGTAGAATGCAAAACCAATTAGTACACCTTTGGCCAGCCATTTCAAATTAAGTAAGGAAATGTGTCCCAATACACAAAAGGAGATAGAATACATGTCGAGGGTCCCTTATTCATCAGCAGTTGGCAGTTTGATGTATGCGATGCTTTGTACAAGACCAGCTATTGCACATGCAGTGGGAGTTGTGAGCAGGTATATGAAAAATCCAGGTAAAAAACATTAGGAGGTAGTAAAGTGGATTCTCAGGTATTTGAGAGGTACTTCTACTCATGCATTATGTTTTGGAGGAATTGGGAAAGAAGCAGGAGAATAACAGGTTGTACTGTGACAATGAGAGTGCCATTCATCTTGCAAAGAAATCAGCCTTCCATTTGAAGACTAAGAATATACAACTGAGGTACCACTTCATATGATCCGCCTTGGAAGATGGACATTTGAAGTTGGAAAATATACACACTAGCCAGAATCCTGCAGACATGTTAACAAAGGGAGTAACCAGGGAGAAACTAAGTTCCTGCTCAGTTTTATTTGGTCTTCAAGAATGAATATGAAGATGAGAAATTTTCCAGGTCCAAGAAGGTTTAGATTCCAATATATACAACAACGGTGGAGTTGTTGAGATTAGTCTCCAAGTGGGATATTGTTGGTTGTGGAGCCTAATTATCTTCCTGATTCAGAGGTATTTTTTTTCCAGCCGTGTATATACCCCATGAAGACTTTACACCCCATAAGTATGTACACTCTTCCATGCGGGGGAGTGTAGAGGGGGGTTCCCCTCTATGGGGTTCGGGGGCGAAGCCTCCGAAGGAAAAATTGCCTTGTAAATGTATATTGTAATTTCATTGTAAATCTGGACCGATCATTATAAGGTCACAGACCTGACGGTAGAAGTTATGTTAGGGTTTTTTTCTTTAGAAGGCAACCCTCGTTTTGTGAGGGAAATGCATTGTGGCTTTGTATTATCGGGAATATTGTATTCTGAGATAGGGTACTCTGAGAGAAAGAAGAGGAAGTTACAACGAGTTTGTTGTAGGTTGTATCCCTTCGATTGTTGGATAATAATAAAGGAAGGACCTGACAATTTCTTTGGTGGACGTATCCCACACTGGGTGAACCACGTATATCTGTGTCTCTATTGTATTGTGTATCTTCTGTATTTTATTTCCACAGTTGTTTTATTTTATTGCTTCGTGATCCTGTTTTTATAACAATGATGTCTACTCATCAGGTGTCCTCCAACCATGATTGTCGCAGGGGAAATTTCAAGATTTATTAATGATGCGATTTTGATAATTTGTATAACACAGTGGAAGGCATAATGGTCCAATGTCGTAGGCTTGAACCCTCTCTGATACCATCGGTAACGCCCCCTCCGTTACGTCAACAAAGTGATGTAGAAAAGAGGTACATATTTTTTTTTGGTGTTAGGAAAGTCACAACATAATAATAGCAATACCATAGACACATTGTCATGAATAATAGTAACTACACATAATCAATGCATCAACACAATAAATAATGACAAAATTCAACACATCATTATAATTAATAGCTGCGCATACTCAACACATCATCATAATTTAATAATGACACAATCAATGCATTAAAATAATGATGCATAATCAACACATAAACATAAAGAGCGACGCAATTCAACACATCATGATCAACTGAAGAAAAATAATAATAAATGATCAACCATGTCACTGAATAATTAAGAACTACCCGCCCAAACTATCCAGCACGGTTAGGACCTCCAAGACACATAAGAAACACTCAAGTCCATGATTCATTCGATTGATTTTGACCATTTAAGGTCTCAAGACTGGCGACTGTTCTAAGGAACAAGGAAGTATCTATATCCCATTAATACAAATAAGCCTCAATCCACTAGATTTATCAACCATACTTAATCATCAATTCTTCATGTTGCAATGGAATAATCTACTTTTACTTAAACAATCTCCAAGCATTATTCTAGTGCAAATGAGTAAAAGGGAAATACATAAATAATGACAAGACCAAACGAGCATAAGTACAATCTTAGTCTCATGTAGCTCAACTATGCGTCTTCACATTAAGGAAATATTCTAAAAATATATAAGGAATTTAAAAGCTAAAATTTCATATTCATTTATAAGAAACCACAAGAATATCAACCTTCTTAAGAAATAGATTAAATTTTAATGCTACTTGCATTATGCATCCAATTTATCAATCTAATAAACACCAATCATAAATAACAATCAATAATAAATCTACTACTTGCATATCCATTTTAAAGGTCTAAGAGATTCAATCATAACAAGCAACATGGAAAGATTCCAAGACTACCTTACATTTCCATTGCAAGAAACTATAAGAGGTTCAAACCCATAATTAATAATTAGATAAGATAAATTATATGTTATCTTACATATCCATATATGAGGATAATTAAAGAAGATCAAGCTTTATTTAACAATAAAATAAAGAACCCAATGTTGACTTATAAACCCAATTTAATAACTAAAGGAAGACCCAACAATAATATAAGAATCCAATGTCAGCTTACAATTCCATTCAAGGGTATTAAGGAAGTCCAAATCTTATTTCACCCATATGTAAGAATGAAATTGTTGTCTTAAAATTTATTAAAGGAGTTAAGGGAAGACCTACCGTAATAAGTAAATTATAGAATTCAACTACCCTACGTATCCATTTAAGAATTAAGAAAATTGTTACACATCAAAATTACTCATTACGATGATGGCCTAGTGTCGTCATTACCAAATGTCACAAGTGTCGCATTTCACCCACAAGTGTCACAAATATCATACTGTCATCTTTCCTATGTCATGTATCAGACAACATTATCGAGAACACTTACAAGACACCTCAAAAGAATGGTTTTGAAGAGGAGAAGTCATTTGACAAAGAGTACAAGTCTTTTGCCACTGAGAAAACCACTAAAAAGTCAATTTTGGAAGGCAACGATCCCCTATACACTGTCAGGGAGTGCCAGCACTTTGTGACCTCTTTTGGGGGAGTGTTCCAATTCTCTGTGCCCCATTCTAAGGGAGCGCTGACCTTTTTTGAGCGAATTTTTGGATTGTTGAGAGAAATCAGGGACAAATCCCTTCATATCTGGAGTTGGTTGGATTCAGATATGAGGTCAAGGCTCGATCTTAGAGAAGATCCAAAAATAAAGGAGAATAATCCTCAACTTATCCCATGAATCTATTAAGTGGTTAGGCCTCTCCAAGCATATATAAGGAGGCCTCCTCATAGTGACAGGGGAGACATTGTGAAGCATCAAACTTATGATATTACGAGGGAGATATCATTGAAGCATCAACATTTTGTGTGTGGATTATTTGAGAAAGGGTCTGGACAAAGAGAGCTTGGTGAAGCTGCTTCACCTACATCCATGGTTGTAAGAATTTCACTTTGTTTTCATTAATATCTATGCTTGGCCTGTTTCCTTTAAAGTTTGTGTACGTTTCATGAACTTGTTTCTTTCATAGATCCATTATGAAGCTAATCATGGTAGAGTAGGAAGTATTGTTGTTGTTTCTCATTGTATTGCAAGACCTTCTGATGAACTTGGAGATCAAGATCATCCTGGATCAAGCAAGGACAAACGTCGGTAAAAAGGTATTTACTCTTCTTCCTTCTTTTTATTTGGATAGTTTATCTTCATGAAAGGAAAGTCAGTGTCCACAATATCACTTTTCTGTCTTGGTCATAGGGGTCTAGTATCCAAGAGGAAATCCACTTGTCCACATAGGGATTATCCCGTAATAGAAATTGGCGACTCCACTCGGGAGGAACTTTGATTTTTGTTTCCTTTCCTAGGTATTGTTTTGGCCTTTGATCATTCTTTGAACTTCTCCATGATGTGTCTCTTATCCTTAGATGTGTTGTTGGCTCTTGGATTCATCTTACACACCGACTTTTTTCATTTTTCCTGAGTTTTGTTTTTTATTTCTGGGCAAAATTTTGAATTTTAAGAGGCCAACGCTCCTCTGCCTTTACCACCAGGGCGTTGGCACTCCCTTCCAGGCTCCCATAGAGTGTTGCAATTATCTAGTACCCTTGACACCAGAGCGCTGCCCCTTTTTCTGCAAAAAACTTCTTGGGAGTAGTTTTTCTCAGTCTTCTTTTTGTTGATTCATCTGCTCAAGGTTTATTCTATCTTAGCGTGTCCTTGTTTAGCCTCCAATTATTTGATTTCTAAGGATTAATGATGTTTTGTTTGGATTTTTGACATCTGTTTTCCTTGCTTTGAGTAACTCTTCTTCCTTGATATTTGGATTCGATCTACTGCTTTCTCACTTATCTGATTGACTGAAAGCTATTGTAAGGAAATTCAAAGATCTTTTCACTATTTCATTTTGATCTTTGAGGTATTTTCTCCAAGCATTTCCTCCTGTCTAGATTTGGTTTTCTTTTGTCTTGTTTGATCACAACAAGGGTGTGTTTTTGTTTATGTGAAGTTTTCTTCCAGGTTGCTTAAATCTCACAGATCTTGAAGTTTGATTAACATAGGAAGCTTTATATCAAACTGATTATTAGTCACATATAAACATTTCAGCATTGTATCAGATTTTTGATTGAGGACTATTGCATGAGGTCATTGCATCTCAGTGTTTGAAAGTGAAAGGAAAATCCTTCTCCTTCCCTTAAATAGACATTCATTGAAAGAAAATACTACTTTTCATTTCTTATGCATGTTTTGGGAATTGAGTCATGATATCATCAATTTTCACTCTCATACACCTCTAAGTAAACAACAACCTTAAAATCAAGCGCTTAACTAAAATTGATCAGACATTTTTACATTTTCTGTTAGCAAACCTACATTAGCTTAAGGTGTAGGGATTTGGAATAGGTTGAAAGGATAACTTTCCAAAGATGTCAAACAAACATTAGCATCTTGCGATAGGGAGATAAAATCCAATTGTCGTATAGGCTTTCTGGGATCCCCCTCTCACACATGGGTTATGCACGAGGTCGCGTTCAGGAGAGTGTTGGCAACCAATTAACATTTTATACTGTCCTTATAAGCTGCCTACACCAGATTTTGGCAAACCTTAATTTTCGTCGCAATTCTCAAATAAAACGACACTTTTATTTTTTGCGCTATTCACGCACTTACCTTTCTTCTTGTTTTCACGACTGCAAGCGTGAAAACTTGGTTTTCAAAGTCGCATTAAAATCGTCACTGAATTGTCATTATCATTCTTGTTGATATGCCCATTGCATTTACATTTTACTTATCATTATGCAGTTGGCAATGCCTCTTGATTTGTACTCATTTGACATTCTTTGATCGATTATACAGTTCTGTTTCATGAGTGATTGAGTTTGTGATACATTGGTGATTGGATTTATACGTTCTTTGATCGATTCACTTGGCACATTGATTTCATAAAAACACGTTTGTGTTGTGGCAAAACCCTTGGTATAAAACGTTACATACAACACATGTTTCGTATAACCAAACCCTTGGTGCGATTTTGATTTATTTCTTTGGTTTTAAAAACTATGGTATAATTATTGTTTGCATGAACGATTAATCCACTTACCAAAGGGTTCGATTGATTTATTGAAGTGGCATGTTTGTAATACATATGCGTTGTGATTTGAATAGTTGTAAGCGCTGACGGTTGTACCATGGTAATGACTATTCTGCATGGCAGAAATAGCTCCACCACCTTCGCACGATATGTCATTAATGTTTACTCCTATCCCTGTTTCACCCTTGCTAGTTTTGGGTAAGCCTGGTAGGCATTCTTCTCCTGCGTATGCTACGCTCAAACCTTGGCTCGTTCACATCGCTCACCATGTGCTCCTGTCTATGACATTGGTGGTGTGAATTGAGCCGAATGGTAATCAAGCCCTGCTACTGTTCGATAACGCCCCAGAAAGATTTAGAGGATAGTGGTTGGCTCACGTTTGTACAGAGGTTTCTTCGGTTTCAATCTGTGTGTTGTACAACAATTCACCCTTACCTTTGATGGGTGTAGGGAGAAAGTAGGTGACATTCATCTTGAGCTGAATGAAGAGTTTATAATCTCCGCCACAGGATTGTCAGCCACAAGCCAACGATGGTTTAAAAACTCTAAGGTCGACGAGGTGCCATGGCCTTTACTGTTCGTATCATGAAAAGTCACCTCCTGTGACAAAGGTATGCCTATTTCCACACTTAAACCTAGGTGGCATGACCTTTTGATAATGGTTAAACAATTTGTGACCTGTGAGGGTTGGTATGGATTGGTTTTTCTTTATCACCTTCGACTGTTAATGATTTTCATGGGTTATCCATTGAACATGCCATTTTACTTCCAGCGTAGTTTGTACAAAATGTCAAAGAGGTTTAAATGAGAGAAGGCCGATAGTAGCTTGTTCCACCACAGCCTGATCAGACTCATCGTCGTTCACCATTTGAACCTTCATGACGATAATTGGCAATCGTTTCTCTCTCGAAATGGTTTTGTTGATGCAGAGCCTGTCCAAATCGACAAGCCTGTGGTCAGTGAGACTAAGGTCGGGCCACCCGTGCCTTTCCATGCTCTCCTACCCTCTCCTAAACCCTCGGTCGGCTCTGACATCGACCTACCCGACATTATAACAGACAAGGATAAGGCTGTAAAAAAGCCTGTGAGCAAGAAAGTTAAGGGTAACCCTACTGTCGATAGAAAAGGTAAAAAGAATGCTCGATTGATATCGAGACTTGCCCGGAATAAGCCTAAACCAAACGCTGATCAAAAGCTCATAGTACTCAGCGAAGACTCGGACTCTGATATCAAACGCTTCCTAGCTAGTGAGTATCCTTATTCCCATGGTCTGTGCTCCGAGCCACCCTATGACTTTGTTTCTAATTTGCCCCCATGCTTAAAGAATAATCCTAGCTATCCAGGGATCAAGTTACAAAGTGAAACCCTCGGTGATCTGGACAAACCCTCGACTGTCTTTTCGAAGCCCGAACAGGCAGTGTGTAACCTATGTAATGTGTGGCTGGAACGCTACTATATCGACGTTCCCTTATTACAGTCGAAAATCTAATCGTTGCAAAGCCAAGTTACAGTGTTGACAAGAGAAAGGGACAAGCGTCAATCGAATGAGAAGAAGCAGAAAACCACTGGTTTGATCGTGTTTAGGAATGTCGAATCGGCTACAACCTTCGTCAGTTCCAAAATTTCATAATCGAAGCCGTTTCATTTGGTCCAGGTATGATTTTCAATTTTAAATTTCGTTTCAGGAGTGGCTTGAATTAATGTATAATGGAGTTTTGATTTCGGTTAGTTCTGTTCATGATTTTGTTATAGTTTCATTTTAAAATTAAAAATAGTTACGATTTGTTTATGCGATTTGTTGTGCTCAGTTTAGTACAAGCAATTCATTGATTTCGATTCGGTTTGATTTGTTTGGAAATCATTTCTGTTTGATAGATGATTTGGTATGATTTTAATTAGTTTCGTTTGCTCCTAATAACTCAAAACGACTCTGTTCTGTATTGAATTAGCATTCTCGTTTGGATTTGGATTATATCTGACCTATGCAAAAGATCTTTTCGCCGAAATCATGTTCTTGTATTGATTCATAACGACTGTAACAAACACAATCTGTTTCGATTCGTTTTGGTTTGATTGGTGCATATCTTGAGTTAGCACGATTTCTTTTATGAGTTGGATTCATATAAAAAATCAATTTAATGCTGCTCTTTTCGTTTTGATTTTATCTCTGTTGAATTCAGATGAGAAAATTCGGCTAATAGTTCGTTGTGAAATGAATCCAAGTGACAATTTTGTGGACTGTCAATTGATTGTGTTTGCCCCAATTGGCAATAACAAACATTTCACAAATCCCCCATACCCTGTTATCAGCCGATTAATCCTATTACGATTTCGTTTGTGATAATTCACATAACAGTTTTGATTTGATTTGCTAATAGCCTGGGTCGTTTGTTTATGTTAATACAGTTATATCGATTTGAAAACGCTCCTGTTGTTGTCGTATGGAATCGATCGTGTGTTCTGTTAATAGATGAAGCATCATAAACGAATGCATATGATTTGTTGAAAATGTTGGTTTGGATTTCAATTGGATATGAAAATGATTTCATTACTGTTCGATACGATTTTGTATACACGAATAAGTGATAACGAATTAAACAGAGCATATCCATCTTTGTTATCTTTTGGTTGAATACGATTTAGTTTGTTCAATTTATGTAGATTTGAATGATGCTTTTAACAATCAAATATTGGCTTGATAGTTTGGATTTATTTTTTCAAGTTGAAATTAGATTTTAAAACGATTATGTGTTGGATTTAGACCAGCTACATAATCACAAGATTCTGTAGCTAGTCTTTAGAATTAGATTTTTATCAATTTTATTAATAAAATATCCTTTTAACTTGCCTATTTTTGTCCTCTTTCAGGTATATTCAAATTGCAATAATCAATTGGGGATGCTGTGGCAGTCTAAGAGATTTTTGTGTGATATAGTTTTTATTTTAGGTTGTTAGTTTAGTCAGACTTGGGATATTCTCCCAGATTTGTGTAATTAGTTTTGATAACTTCCACAGGGATGTTTTACCCTGTGGAAGGTCTTTAAATACTTTTCATTTTGTAATAAACTCATCATCATCCTCACTGTGGGAGAACCAGACTATGGATTTATGATACAGACTGAGATGAAAGTTGATGTCTTGTAACAACTTTCGCTTTCAATACATCAAACTTTTGTTTCAAGTTTTATTCATATCATTTTGCAGTCGATTATAGACTACTTTAGCTATCGTAATCTATTGCAGGATGATGTGATTTGATTAAAGTGTTATCCATATCTGATCTCTTTCATTATTTAATAACACAACAATTATTTTGTTTCAGTTAATGAATGACAGATTTCTCTTCTTTGTTAATTGAATCATTCTGTATAGATCTTTGCATGCAGATTTATCTAACTGTGAAGATTTATAAATTATAAGATTGCTGGGAATTTTTTATGTCTTGTTTGTCCTGTAACTATATCTGAAGAGCACAAAAGCTTCCCGTTTACGAGAAGATCATGGAGAATTGATGCGGGTTTCCTCCCATCGAATAGCTGAACTGAATTCTTTACACGGGACAGATTGGAAAGCGTTATCATAGGTTAGTTTATTATTGTTATATAAGTAGTTTAGTTAGATATATGCATAGTTTAGATTTGTAGTTAGAGTTAGTATTTTAGTTATTTAGTCTAGATAGTTTGTTAGTTTATTTCTTTTCATAAAATCGTAAAAATAAAAAAACAATAGTCTCGCTGTCTTAGGACAGATTTCTAATGAGTTTTTTAGGTTTTCATTCAAATCTGTAATTTGTAAACATTGTACATTTGTAATTAAATTTGAATCTGTTAGTAAGTGAGCATTCGATTTTATAAAATGATAGTTGTATAGTATTAGATAGTAAATTGTACATATATTAGTAGTTTAGTTTTGTTTTTATTAGTTTGTTTTAATAGTTAGTTTTAGTTAGATTAGTTAGTTTAGAGTAGTTTTCTTTTGTTTTCTTAGGACTTAGATCGGCTAACAGAGCCTCTAAACCTGTCAGGGTGGTTCATCCCAAATGGCTTGGGTTATTTAGACAACCCCAGACCGGTTCCACTCTCTCAATTGATGGACGATCAATTTCCCCCGTCAACAAATGGCGCTAGAAGGAGGGCCGACTGACAAGATGGCCTTGTAGGAGCCTTTATTTTTAAATGTATTCAATTTCCCCCATGGCTCCCCAAATCACTGTGTTGGAACATGCTTTCAACTTCTCATTACCCAATGGTCCCAACGAGACAGTCTTTCGCTTGTCCAAACTCACCTTTTATGGTGAAGGCCATATATTTGCTAAAGACCACCTTAACAAGTTTTGGTGCAAATGCATCAAACATGACATCTCAGATTTAGTAGTTTTATGCAGACTGTTCGCTTTTACTTTTAGAGGTTGGATCAAACATTGGTTTGAATCCTTTCCAGCATGTCACGTTTTTGATTGGTTTCAATTTGTAGATGAGTTTATAGATGCTTTTGAAATTTATGATTTTGATCAATTATGTGAAGAATTTCATACTTCGCTAATCAACGATGATTCATCTTCAGAAGACTTTTTGACAAGAGTCTATCATATCCTCTGTAAATTTAATATCGATGACATGTCATTGGCATTAAATCTCTTCTATGACCCTTCCATCCCTTCCATCCAGTCATGTTCAATCATGAATGAAGAACCAATTGCAAATCCTACCACTCAACTGCTAGAACAATCTTCTTCACAAGAAGAGAAAAATTCTTCCGATAATGTTGAACAAGCCAGGGAGGTAGAATCTATTGATCGAGCTCTCATTGACAACCAAATTGGTTTTTCCTTTGAATCATTGTATTTTCAGTCTTCGAACAGTATGGGAGAAGATTCATTTCTGGCTCAAGGTCAATATCCTCATTCTTTTGACTCATGCTCTAATCAACATTTGAAATCAGTCATTGAAGAACACTTAAGTAACGGAAATCTTCTTGATTGTTCTAGTACTCCTATGAAACTGATTAGAGAAGAAGTCACGCAACTAGAAGAAGAAACTTTAAACCTTCATCCTCAAAATGCACTTTGTTCATAGGAAAGAATATATGCTTGTCACATAAATTTTGAATTATCTATCACACAAAAGGCAAATCCAGATGATCATATTATGTTGAAGAATTCGTCACCAAAACAGAGTAAGAGTTTTAAAGAAAGTGAAGAGAATTGTTTTGAGAATACCATTGTTGAGTATCGCAATTCAAGAGATTCTTTTCATCTGCTTATTTCTAATTCCTTTTATTCTTTATATTATGATCTATTCCTAGATTCTGGTGGACGTGACACCTTACCTACAACATCCTACTCTTTGCTGCCACAATCATATCCTTTCGATATGCTAAATTTTGGTGAAATTAATTCCGAGCATAACATTGATAAAACCGGATTTAACGCTTGTTCACTTCCATCACTCACATGGGAAAAGGACATGTTACGAGATGATTTTACACAATTTATTGTTGAAAAAGACAATGCATTATATTTTATGGAGATCAAACATTCTAAGTTTCATACTCGTTCTTTGCTTAGCTCGAATCTTAATGTTGATGCTTCACATTTTGAAATGATCAATCGCGTCGAAGGAAACATTCAAACCAATGATCTAATTGATTGCATGAATCCTCTTATGATGAGTTTCCCATTGACATATTCATTTCATCAAAGTCATGGTTTGCATCCTCATTCTTGTGACATGATATTAGGATGGCTTGAATATTCATATATGAAAAAATTTCATAATAAAGACAAAGTTGAGCTTGCTTTCTTTTTACCCAAGTATATTGGAAGTAGGCATGACATATTTCTTTTAGATCCTCCATGTGAAGAAATTAATGAGCACTTAGAGAAATGTCAGGAGGATGGGGCATTTCAGCCTTGGCTAATGGATATTTCATTTCCTCATAATCTTGACAAGTTTTTCAAAAATACTTACACTCGCCCATGCCATTATGACCCTTATCATGACAAGATTGCACAATGGCTGGAGGATTCGTACAACAAGAATATCCAAGGAAATGGTAAGATCATGCTTAATTTGTTTTTAGATGATGATTATGAAGGTAAGTGTGATATGTTTCTGTCATTTGTTGATATATCACCATTCTTATTAGTAATGCTTGATCTTGTTCCCATTGCAGGATTGGAGTTACTCCGATGGCTGCATTGGAAGCATGACTTCACATAGTATCCTGATTTGTTCAATAGTTAGGGTAGGTTTAGGAGTAGGTTTTCTTGTAGTTCTATTTCTCACTATTTCTCTTTGTAATAATGCAGTCATGAACACAAGTGGGCGCACCACGAGAACCATAATACGACTGTTGTCAGGGAAGTCCCCTTGATCTTTTTCTCTTTGCTTTTAGTTGAACATTTATTTTCAAAAACGCAGTATCGTCATGAAAATCTTAAATGGAAAGTAAAGAGATGAATGAATCTGAATCAACCCTGACCCAAAGTACCACGAGTAAGACTGCTTTCTCATTCAGTATTTTTCTACTTTCTTTCAGTTTCCCAAGGGATTTGTTGCATGAGGTTTTCACATGCACCTTTTGTGCGTATTTGTTTTTTGTTTTTGTTGTTTGGATTTCTTTGCTTTCCAATTTTTTCTTCGCTGGTGTGTTTTGATTTCTCCCTTATGCTTACTAGTTTTTGCTGTTGAAATACACATACCTGAATTTTTTGAACTGATCAGACAAAGAAAACAAAAAATTCTTTCATTGGAATGACTGCTAAAAAATTGTATAAACATCAATATACTTCTTAAATTTACATCTGTGTTGGCAAAGATTGTCGTTTGAAAGAAGTTAACTGATTTCAATCTCTAACATAAGCTTGTTGGGATCATCTATTATCTTTTTATGCTGTCCCTTTTCCTTAATGGAATGACTTAGAAGATGTCTCCCTACCTTAAGAAGTTGGTTTTGTAAATGAAACATCTCTGGATCTTAATAGAAGACACTTAAAAAAAATAAAAATAAAAAAAATCTGCTGAGGTCTGAAAAAATATGTTAAGATATCGTAATTTTCAGCGTCACCCTGCTCAACTATATATATTTGAAAAAGATAAACAAAATAAAACATTAATAGAGCTGTGGGAAGTGCTTGTAAACCCGCTGGGATGATGAACAGGTTTGCTGGCAGCGGGTAAATGCATGCATGGTGCCAAGACAACTTCGTCGAGGTACTGAACAGGCCCCCTGGCAGCGAAGCAATGTCGGGTATATGAAAATTTTCAAATAAGAAACCTCTTAATGTCCTTTATTCTGATCTAGAACTTCTTGGCAGGATACATATATCAGAGTGGGTTAAATGGCAACCCCGTCGAGGCTATGGACGCCTGCTGGCAGCAGTGGCTCTGTCAACAGTATTGGAGATTTTATCTTTAATATCACAACTCGCTTGTCTTGAGACTGTTATCAGCTTTCATCCTTTAAACATTGCTGGAATATTTGGTTAATGATGATGTTCATATGATTTTCTGGTTGTTATTTTTGAGTTAGAATTTTTCTCGTTATCCTAACCTGAGTTGGTTCTTTTGGCAGAGATAACTGCTTCTACCAGTGTGTTGCCATTGTTGGCAGCCAATTAACATTTTATACTTTCCTTATAAGCTGCCTACACCAGATTTTTGCAAACCTTAATTTTCGTCGCAATTCTCAAATAAAATGACACTTTTATTTTTTGCGCTATTCACACACTTACCTTTCTTCTTGTTTTCACGATTGCAAGCGTGAAAACTTGGTTTTCAAAGTAGCATTAAAATTGTCACTGAATTGTCGTTATCATTCTTGTTGATATGCCCATTGCATTTACATTTTACTTATCATTATGTAGTTGGCAAGACCTCTTGATCTATACTCATTTGACATTCTTTGATTGATTATACAATTCCGTTTCATGAGTGATTGAGTTTGTGATACATTGGTGATTGGATTTATACGTTCTTTTATCGATTCACTTGGCACATTGATTTCATAAAAACATGTTTGTGTTGTGGCAAAACCCTTGGTATAAAACCTTACATACAACACATGTTTCGTATAACCAAACCCTTGGTGCGATTTTGATTTATTGCTTTGGTTTTAAAAACTATGGTATAACTATTGTTTGCATGAACGATTAATCCACTTACCAAAGGTTTCGATTGATTGATTGAAGTGGCATGTTTGTAATACATATGCGTTGTGATTTGAATAGTTGTAAGCGCCGGTGGTTGTACCATGGTAATGACTATTCTGCATGGAAGAAATAGCTCCACCACCTTCGCACGATATGTCATTAATGTTTACTCCTATCCTTGTTTCACCCTTGCTAGTTTTGGGTAAGCCTGGTAGGCATTCTGCTCCTGCGTATGCTGCACTCAAACCCTGGCTCGTTCACATCGCTCACCGTGTGCTCCTGTCTATGGCACCGGTGGTGCGAATTGAGTTGAATGGTAATCAAGCCCTGCTACTGTTCGATAACACTCGGAAAGATTTAGAGGATAGTGGTTGGCTCACATTTGTACAAAGGTTCAAGTTTTTCAATATGTGTGTTGCACAACAATTCGCCCTTACCTTTGATGGGTGTAGGGCGAAAGTAGGTGACATTCATCTTGAGCTGAATGAAGATTTTATAAGCTCCGCCACAAGATTGTCAGCCACATTCCAGCAATGGTTTAAAAACTCTAAGGTCGACGAGGTGCCATGGCCTTTACTGTTCGTATCACGAAAAGTCACCTCCTGTGACAAAGGTATGCCTATTTCCACGCTTAAACCTAGGTGGCATGACCTTTTGATAATGGTTAAACAATTTGTGACCTGTGAGGGTCGGTATGGATTGGTTTTTCTTTATCACCTTCGACTGTTAATGATTTTCATGGGTTATCCATTGAACATGCCATTTTACTTCCAACGTATTCTATACAAAATGTCAAAGAGGTTTAAACGAGAGAAGGCCGATAGTAGCTTGTTCCACCACGGCCTGATCAGACTCATCGTCGTTCACCATTTGAACCTTCACGACGATAATTGACAATCTTTTCTCTCTCGAAATGGTTTTGCTGATGCAGAGCCTGTCCAAATCGACAAGCCTGTGGTCAGTGAGATTAAGGTCGGGCCACCCGTGCCTTTCCATGCTCTCCTACCCTCTCCTAAACCCTCGGTCGACCCTGACATCAACCTACCCGACATTATAACAGACAAGGATAAGGCTGTAAAAAAGCCTGTGAGCAAGAAAGTTAAGGGTAACCCTACTATCGATAGCAAAGGTAAAAAGAATGCTCGATTGATATCGAGACTTGCCTGGAATAAGCCTAAACCAAACACTGATCAAAAGCTCATAGTCCTCAGCGAAGCCTCGGACTCTGATATCGAATGCTTCCTAGCTAGTGAGTATCCTTATTCCCATGGTCTGTGCTCCGAGCCACCCTATGACTTTGTTTCTAATTTTCCCCCATGCTTAAAGAATAATCCTAGCTATTCAGGGATCAAGTTACAAAGTGAAACCCTCAGTGATCTGGACAAACCCTCGACTATCTTTTCGAAGCCCGAAAAGGTAGTGTGTAACCTATGTAATGTGTGGCTGGAACGCTACTATACTGACGTTCCCTTATTACAGTCGAAAATCAAATCGTTGCAAAGCCAAGTTATAGTGTTGACAAGAGAAAGGGACAAGCTTCAAGCGAATGACAAGAAGCAGAAAACCACTGGTTCGATCGTGTTTAGGAATGTCGAATCGGCTACAACCTTCGTCAATTCCAAAATGTCAGAATCGAAGCCATTTCATTTGGTCTAGGTATGCTTTTCAATTTTAAATTTTGTTTCAGGAGTGGCTTGAATTAATGTATAATGGAGTTTTGATTTCGGTTAGTTCTGTTCATGATTTTGTTATAGTTTCATTTTAAAATTAAAAATAGTTACGATTTGTTTATGCGATTTGTTGTGCCCAGTTTAGTACAAGCAATTCATTGATTTCGATTTGGTTTGATTTGTTTGGAAATCATTTCTGTTTGCTAGAAGATTTGGTATGATTTTAATTAGTTTCATTTGCTCCTAATCACTCAAAACGACTCTGTTCTGTATTGAATTAGCATTCTCGTTTGGATTTTGATTATATCTGACCTATGCAAAAGATATTTTCACCGAAATCATGTTCTTGTATTGATTCATAACGACTGTAACAAACACAAACTGTTTCGATTCATTTTGGTTTGATTGGTGCATATCTTGAGTTAGCACGATTGCTTTTATGAGTTGGATTCGTATAGAAAATTGATTTAATGCTGCTCTTTTGGTTTTGATTTTATCTCTGTTGAATTCAGATGAGAAAATTCGGCTAATAGTTCGTTGTGAAATGAATCCAAGTGACGATTTTGTGGACTGTCAATTGATTGTGTTTTCCCCAATTGGCAATAACAAACATTTCACAAATCCCCCATACCCTGTTATCAACCGATTAATCCTATTACGATTTCGTTTGTGATAATTCACATAATAGTTTTGATTTGATTTGCTAATAGCCTGGGTCGTTTGTTTATGTTAATACAATTATATCGATCTGAAAACGCTCCTGTTGTTGTCGTATGGACTCGATCGCGTGTTCTGTTAATAGATGAAGCATCATAAACAAATGCATATGATTTGTTGAAACTGTTGGTTTGGATTTCAATTGGATATGAAAATGATTTCATTACTGTTCAATACGATTTTGTATACACGAATAAGTGATAACGAATTAAACAGAGCATATCCATCTCTGTTATCTTTTGGTTGAATACGATTTAGTTTGTTCAATTTATGTAGATTTGAATGATGCTTTTAACAATCAAATATTGGCTTGATAGTTTGGATTTAATTTTTTAAGTTCAAATTAGAGTTTAAAACGATTATGTGTTGGATTTAGACCAGCTACAAAATCGCAAGATTCTGTAGCTAGTCTTTAGAATTAGATTTTTATCAATTTTATTAATAAAATATCCTTTTAACTTGCCTATTTTTGTCCTCTTTCAGGTATATTCGAATTGAAATAATCAATTGGGGATGTTGTGGAAGTCTAAGATATTTTTGTGTGATATAGTTTTTATTTTAGGTTGTTAGTTTAGTCAGACTTGGGATATTTTCCCAGATTTGTGTAAACAGTTTTGATAACTTCCACAGGGATGTTTTACCCTGTGGAAGGTCTTTAAATACTTTTCATTTTGTAATAAAATCATCATCATCCTCACTGTGGGAGAACCAGACTATGGATTTATGATACAGACTGAGATGAAAGTTGATGTCTTGTAACAACTTTCGCTTTCAATATATCAAACTTTTGTTTCAACTTTTATTCATATCATTTTGCAGTTGATTATAGACTACTTTAGCTATCGTAATCTATTGCAGGATGATGTGGTTTGATTAAAGTGTTATCCATATCTGATCTCTTTCATTATTTAATAACACAACAATTATTTTGTTTCAGTTAATGAATGACATATTTTCTCTTCTTTGTTAATTGAATCATTCTGTATAGATCTTTGCATGCAGATTTATCTAACTGTGAAGATTTATAAATTATAAGATTGCTGTGAATTTTTTATGTCTTGTTTGTCCTGTAACTATATCTGAAGAGCACAACAACTTTCTGTTTACGAGAAGAATGTGGAGAATTGATGCGGGTTTCCTCCCATGGAACAACTGAACTGGATTCTTTACACGAGACAGATTGGAAAGCGTTATCACAGGTTAGTTTATTATTGTTATATAAGTAGTTTAGTTAGATATATGCATAGTTTAGATTTGTAGTTAGAGTTAGTATTTTATTTATTTAGTCTAGATAGTTTGTTAGTTTATTTCTTTTCATAAAATCGTAAAAATAAAAAAACAATAGTCTCGCTATCTTAGGACAGATTACTAATGAGTTTTTCAGGTTTTCATTCAAATCTGTAATTTGTAAACATTGTACATTTGTAATTAAATTTGACTCTGTTAGTAAGTGAGCATTCGATTTTATAAAATGATAGTTGTATAGTATTAGATAGTAAATTGTACATATATTAGTAGTTTAGTTTAGTTTTTATTAGTTTGTTTTAATAGTTAGTTTTAGTTAGATTAGTTAGTTTAGAGTAGTTTTCTTTTGTTTTCTTAGGACTTAGATCGGCTAACGGAGCCGCTAAACCTGTCAGGGTGGTTCATCCCAAACTGCTTGGGTTATTTAGACAACCCCGAACCGATTCCACTCTCTCAGTTAACGGATGGTCAATTTCGCCCGTCAACAAAGAGTTAAGGAGATTATCCCTCCGTGGTTCAACCATTCATAGTAGTCATATCATATATTATGGGTTCTTCTTGAGGTTCAACTATCTTTATTTGGTCTCGGTGCTTCGTGAATTTCAAATCCGTTTGGGGTCCTCTAGAGTTCTGCCGGTCCATTTGTCCTTAGTTCTCTCGAAGGATTTTAGACTTGTTATCCAACCCATACGTTTGGGCTGGACTATCGACTGTACCCACCCAAGGGATGACTGTGAGTTGGTGACCTTAGTAGCCATAATATTTAGGGTCTTACACGAGGTGACAGTGAAGGAAGTCTCACTGTACGTGGAACAAACGTTGGTCAAACTCACTTAGGCTCCTTGGAGGGTAAATCCACATTTACTGCGTGGAAGCTTGCACCAAGGTGTAAGTCCATTAAGAAGGTCACCAACATAACTGATCCACCCGATCTATCCCCGCCCCTTCCTATATTGATCTCGCGATGTTGGATTTCATCACCAACTAGTGGTTTCATTGTGGGAAGTTTTGTTTGATTGTTTTCTTTTAGAATCATAGCATGTGTTGTTTGTTTTTCTAACAACGACGTCTACTCATCAGGTGTCCTCCAACCATGATTGCCGCATGGGAAATTTCAAGATTTATTAATGATGTGATTTTGATAATTTGTATAACACAGTGGAAGGCATAACAGTCCAATGTCGTAGGGTTGAACTCGCTCTGACACCATAGGTAATGCCCCCTCCTTTATGACAACAAAGTGATGTACAAAAGAGGTACATATTTGTTTTTGGCGTTAGGAAATTCACAACATAATAATAGAAATACCATAGACACATTGTCATGAATAATAATAACTACACATAATCAGTGCATCAACACAATAAATAATGACACAATTCAACACATCATCATAATTAATAGCTGCACAACACATCATCATAATTTAATAACGACACAATCAACGCATTAAAATAGTGACACATAATCAACACATAAACATAAAGAGTGACGCAATTCAACACATCACGATCAACTGAAGAAAAACAATAATAAATGATCAACCATGTCACTGAATAATTAAGAACTACCCACCCAAACTATCCAACACGGTTAATACCTCCAAGACACATAAGAAACACTCAAGTCCATGATTCATCCGATTGATTTTGACCATTTAAGGTCTCAAGACTGGTGACTGTTCTAAGGAACAAGGAAGTATCTATATCCCATTAATACAAATAAGCCTCAATCCACTAGATTTATCAACCATACTTAATCATCAATTCTTCATGTTGCAATGGAATAATCTACTTTTACTTAAACAATCTTCAAGCATTATTCTAGTGCAAATGAGTAAAAGGGAAATACATAAAGAATGACATGACCAAACGAGCATAAGTACAATCTTAGTCTCATGTAGCTCAACTATGCGTCTTCACATTAAGGAAATATTATAAAAATATATAAGGAATTTAAAAGCTAAAATTTCATATTCATTTATAAGAAACCACAAGAATATCAACCTTCTTAAGAAATAGATTAAATTTTAATGCTACTTGCATTATGCATCCAATTTATAAAACTAATAAACATCAAT
>ML792751.1:93467-111461 GCA_009831015.1 Picea engelmannii
CAACATGGAAAGATTCCAAGACTACCTTACATTTCCATTGCAAGAAACTATAAGAGGTTCAAACCCATAATTAATAATTAGATAAGATAAATTATATGTTATCTTGCATATCCATATATGAGGATAATTAAAGAAGATCAAGTTTTATTTAACAATAAAATAAAGAACCCAATGTTGACTTATAAACCCAATTTAATAACTAAAGGAAGACCCAACAATAATATAAGTATCCAATGTCAGCTTACAATTCCATTCAAGGGTATTGAGGAAGTCCAAATATTATTTCACCCATATGTAAGAATGCAATTGCTGTCTTAAAATTTGTTAAAGGAGTTAAGGGAAGACCTACCATAATAAGTAAATTATAGAATTCAACTACCCTATGTATCCATATAAGAATTAATAAAATTGTTACACATCAAAATTACTCATTACGATGATGGCCTAGTGTCGTCATTACCAAATGTCACAAGTGTCACATTTCACCCACAAGTGTCGCAAATATCATACTGTCATCTTGCCTATGTCGTGTCTCAGACGACATTATCAAGAACACTTACAAGACACCTCAAAAGATTGGTTTTGAAGAGGAGAAGTCATTTGACAAAGAGTACAAGTCTTTTGCCACTGAGAAAACCACTAAAAAAATCAATTTTGGAAGGCAACGGTCCCCTATACACTGTTAGGGAGTGCCAATGCTCCGTGCCCCATTTTGAGGGAGGGCTGACCTTTTTTGAGTGAATTTTTAGATTGTTGAGAGAAATCAGGGAAGAATCCCTTCATATCTGGAGTTGGTTGGATTCGGATCTGAGTTCAAGGCTCGATCTTAGGGAAGATCCACAACTAAAGGAGAATAATCCTCAACTTATCCCAAGAGTATATTAAGTGGTTAGGCCTCTCCAAGCATATATAAGGAGGCCTCCTCACGGTGACAGGGGAGACATTGTGAAACATCAAACTTATGATATTACGAGGGAGATATCATTGAAGCATCAACATTCTGTGTGTGGATTATTTTAGCAAGGGTCTGGACAAAGAGAGCTTGGTGAAGCTGCTGCACCTACATCCATGGCTATACGCATTTCACTTTGTTTTCATTAATATCTATGCTTGGCCTGTTTCCTTTAAAGTTTGTGTACGTTTCATGAACTTGTTTCTTTCATAGATCCATTATGAAGCTAATCATGGTAGAGTAGGAAGTATCGTTGTTGTTTCTCATTGTATTGCAAGACCTTCTGAAGAACTTGGAGATCAAGATCATCCTGGATCGAGCAAGGACAAACGTTGGTAAAAAGGTATTTACTCTTCTTCCTTCTTTTTATTTGGATAGTTTAGCTTCATGAAAAGGTAATTCAGTGTCCACAATATCACTTTTCTGTCTTGGTCATAGGGGTCTAGTATCCAAGAGGAAATCCACTTGTCCATAGGGGGATTATCTTGTAATAGAAATTGGCGACTCCACTCAGGAAGAACTTTGATTTTTGTTTCCTTTCCTAGGTATTGTGTTGTCCTTTTATCATTCTTTGAACTTCTCCATGCTGTGTCTCTGATCCTTAGATGTGATTTTGTCTCTTGGATTCATCTTACACACTGAATTTTTGCATTTTTCCTGAGTTTGTTTTGATTTCTGGGCAAAATGTTGAGTTTTGAGAGGCCAACGCTCCCCCTCCTTTACCACGAGGGTGTTGGAACTCCCTTGTAGGATCCCACAGAGTGTTGCAATGCTTTGGTACCCTTGACACCAGAGCACTACCCATTTTTCTGCAAAAATCTTCTTGGGAGTAGTTTTTCTCAGTCTTATTTTTGCTGATTCATCTGCTCAGGGTTTATTCTATCTTAGTGTGTCCTTGTTTAGCCTCCAATTATTTGATTTCTAAGGATTAATGATGTTTTGTTTGGATTTTTGATTTTAATAGAAGAACCAATCACCCTTTAGGGAGCCTTCCATAGTTTCCCATAACTTTGGGAGGGAAAACTGTCCTTATTGGCGTTATGGTAGTCTAGGACCCCTTGGATTTCGATTTACTCCTTGAGAGAGATTATTTCTATGCCATGAAAGATATTGTGTCCACTTTTTTTCATGTGATATATTTCCTTCACAATGGAAGAATGGTGACTATTGATCAACTTTCATTTCTTGGCCCTGACTTGACCATCAACCCAATGACCTCCCTAACTGGGTCTTATATGTATATGGTATCACCCCTACCACATGTCAATTATGTGGCATTGTATCCCATGATTTCAAGTTCTGATGACTTAGATCTGGTAGTTGACATGGTGATCTCTTCGGTAGGGCTATTGGAGCCTGATCTCCTTACCCCTGGTGAGACCCTCAACATGTGTTCCTTCCGAAGCATTCTTCTTCCATCCAGTGAAGATCTCTTGGAAGCCATGACCAAGTTTTGTCCATTGACATGGTGTCCTTCCATACCATTATCCTCTTGGAAGCCATGATCAAGAAGATTCCACGAGCATAGTTTATCTTTTCTGTGTCAAGCTCATTAAAAAATGAAACAGAGGCTACGAGCATAGTTTTTTCCTCTCTGTAACAAGCTCGTTAAAAAATGAAACAAAAATCTGGGGAATGAACCTGGAGCCTTGAGCATAGTTCTTTTCTTGTGTCAAGCTCGTTAAAAAATGAAACAGTCACCTCTCCCGTCAGGTTGAGTCTCTCGCTAGATCTCGTAGATGTCATGTTGAGTCTTTATTTAGGTCTCGTTTTTGAACCTTCATTTCATCCACCCTTATCCTTTTTCTCCATCTAGTACAAAAATTGGTGACAACCTCAAAGTCGGTGGATGAATTGAATCTTGGGGGGCATGTCTCCAGCCTTTGATGATCATTCTGGAGTTAAGCGACTAGCTTTCAAGATAGGGGCAGAGTACCGAGCTTAGTCTTTTTTCTTTCTCACGCTCGTAAAAACATGAGAATGTAACCGAGCAACCTTTTATCTCTTTTTTGGGCTCACATGCATATACAAAAAAGGAATCCTCTGGAGTCTTCTTTAAGCTCTTTTCAGACTCTCTAAACATGAAAAGATTGCCGAGTGATCTTGCTTCCTTTCACACTCGTTAAAAGGTTTGAAATGGTGTCTTTTGAGTGGTAGTTTATCTCTTTTTCGGCCTCACGAGACTAATATTACGAAAAAGGACAACCCTAGAGTTGTCTTTAAGTTTTTTTTGGACTCTCTAAACATGAAAAATGACTGATTTTACTTTCTCTGGACTCGTTAAACAAATCATACATTGACGGACCCATATGGGACCGAACCCTTACTTCTTCTAGTTCGTTAAATAAAGGAAGAGATAATTACCGAAGGTGAGTTATATCGAGCATGTGTTACCCTCCTTGATCTCGTTAAATTAAAAAGAGGTACTCGTCTATCTAGAAGAAGGAAAAATTGAACGAAGCAAGCCAATCATTTTTTGAGAACATTACCAGTAACTCTTACAGTCGCCCTTGAACATGACATTTTGTCTTTGCACGCATTTTTTTCGCTGAACCTCTGCACTAAACCAATCCTTTGAGTTTCCTTACTCCTTTGGGTAAGCCGACGAAAGTCACAGTATCCACTGCATTATCAATTTTTGGTCCATGTCAAGTTTTCTGCTGTCATGCCTCAGTGTTCAAGGGAAGTATCTGCCTCAAGAGTCAACCATCACAAATTCTTGTTTCAATACCCGTGCGAGTCCATGTTCATTTGATCCACCAATTACATTCCTGTGTCAGTTTCGTGTCATTGATGGGGGATACACCAAGGCCCTCCTTCGACGAGTCTATTCCTGTCGACTTCAACACATTATTCGGGAACTAGACTTAGAAACCAGATAGTACCTTGGGACCTGCATGCCTGAATGGCAGGCCTCCTCGCGTCCGACAATGGATTTACATCATTGACCTCTGATCGGATTATTCCATGGATGTTAGAATTCAACTCATCCATTCACATTCGTTGGAATGTACTAGAGTACCTTGGGAATCATTGACATCAATGGTGATTTGCCTCATGCTTGTTAACGGTTTACCTCATTGACCGATAATCAAGTGGTTTTTTCCATGTTCGACATCAAGACATCTATTCACATGGTTAGATTCGTACTACATCGGGATCGGTAAGAAGACCCTGGGTTGAGTCATCACTCTTATATGTAGTTTGCTCAGGTTGGGACTGAGTTTCTATTGAACGTTGGCACATATACTGTCACATAGATCCACTTTGTATTGGTCTGTGGCTATGTCTTTTCGTCTCATAGATACATTGTGTATTCTTCGTGGCTACGATCAGTTCAGGTCATAGGAGTATAGATCCACATTGTATCTTCAGTGGCTATACATTTTTTCAATATAATTATGGATCCATAGTGTATTTTATGGCGGCCATACCTTGGAAGTCTTTATCACTCAAGCATAGGTATGCCTTCCTTGGGTTTGAAACATGTCATAATATTTGTTTGATGGTTCTGTGCAGCTTCTATTAGGTTCTCTGAGTCTGTACCCTTGCTTGAAAAAGTCTACAAAGTACTTCAGTCATCAGTTCTCATCTTCTAACTTCGCACTTTGGGGGTAAATCTGTTACACATCAAAATTACTCATTATGATGATGGCCTAGTGTCGTCATTACCAAATTTCACAAGTGTCACATTTCTCCCACAAGTGTCACAAATATCATACTGTCATCTTGCCTATGTTGTATCTCAGACGACATTATCAAGAACACTTACAAGACACCTCAAAAGACTGGTTTTGAAGAGGAGAAGTCATTTGAGAAAGAGTACAAGTCTTTTGCCACTGAGAAAACCACTAAAAAATCAATTTTGGAAGGTAACTCTCCCCTATACACTGTCAGGGAGTGCCAATGCTCTGTGACCTCTTTTGGGGGAGCGTTCCAATGCTCTGTGCCCCATTCTGAGGGAGCGCTGGCCTTTTATGAGTGAATTTTTGGATTGTTGAGAGAAATCAGGGAAGAATCCCTTCATATCTGGAGTTGGTTGGATTCAGATCTGAGGTCAAGGCTCAATCTTAAGGAAGATCCACAACTAAAGGATAATAATCCTCAACTTATCCCAAGAATATCTTAAGTGGTTAGGCCTCTCCAAGACTATATAAGGAGGCCTCCTCATGGTGAAAGGGGATACATTGTGAAGCATCAAACTTATGATCTCAATAGGGAGATATCATTGACGCATCAACATTCTGTGTGTGGATTATTTGAGAAAGGGTCTGGACAAATAAAGCTTGGTGAAACTGCTGCACCTACATCCATGGTTGTAAGCATTTCACTTTGTTTTCATTAATATACATCTATGCTTGGCCTGTTTCCTTTAAAGTTTGTGTACGTTTCATGAACTTGTTTCTTTCATAGATCCATTATGAAGCTAATCATGGTAGAGTAGGAAGTATCGTTGTTGTTTCTCATTGTATTACAGGACCTTCTGAAGAAATTGGAGATCAAGATCAGCTTGGATCGAGTAAGGACAAACGTCAGTAAAAAGGTATTTACTCTTATTCCTTCTTTTTCTTTAGATGTTTTAGCTTCATGAAAAGGAAAGTTAGTGTCCACAATAGGAATTTTTTGTCTTGGTCATAGGGGTCTAGTTTCCAAGAGGAAATCCACTTGTCCACAGGGGGATTATCTTGTAACAAAAATCAAGTCTTATTAAACCATAAATAAAGCACTCACATGCTAAATCACATATCCATAGTAAGGAACATAGAAGGAGTAAAGGAATCTATCCCATCCCCTGAACCTATGTGCATAAGAATCCAAATTTTGTTCAAGACCTCAATTCGACCCTCCATACGACACTTAATCCGACCCTCCATCTGACACTTAATCTGACACTAATTTCTGGTAATTTAAATTAAATTCAACGTGTAGGAAAAACTATTTTATTAATTGCATATCCTGAGAGGAAGGGACAATAAATTTGATGTAGGGTCTATCAAGAAGTGGCAGTGATAGGTAAGAGGTGAGTGAACTTGTATACGCCAAGCCAATCAATAATTACAAAACTCCCCATTCTTGGTGTTAACTCTATGAATGTTACCACTATTTCAAACGTGGAAAAATCAATACAAAAAAATTAACTAGAAAATGGGCAACCAGACAAAAACATGTTAAATGACACTGTAATTTCATGAGATACGTTTTTCATACGAAACTTAATCCGACACCTGATCCGACCCTTGATCCAGACCTTGAAATGATGAAAATTTCTGATAATTTAAAATTTAAAATTTCAGGAAGTGAATATATTTTGAAAATGGTTAAGCTTGAAGGAATGAACAATAAATAAACACAAAGGTACTCAAGAAGGTCAAGCTATTGCTGCAACCCCAAAAATCATTCCACAAATTATAATACTTCAAAATTAAAATTCAAAAAAATGGAAATACACAGAACATAAATCACTCAATTAAATTCTGAGATGTTTTCTATAAGACAACAAAGGATTTACACAACTACGAAGTTGCGATCATTGACAACAATAAGTAAAGAACAATTTTAGAAGCATCTACAGGTACGGGAAGCATAAAGCCCCAATTTCGTTTCCAGAAAATTATCAACAAAAATATTAAAATTTTAATCATTCAAGTGGAAATCGCTGATAAGACCCTACAGGATAGTAAATACAAATTTACAATACACCTAAACCTATCCAAGAGACTTCTATTGGGTCTGTAATTTAAGCTATGAAACAACCTCCCTTCGAAATTGGTGAATGGAAAGGGATAAGATCGAAATTCAACACTAGGCAAAGACAACACAAGTTTTTATTGGGTATGTGTTATATTCTTTGGGTGCACAGGGGGGTTTGAATTTTTATTTTCCTCGGGAAGCATGTCACATTTTTTCCTCATTTTTCATGTTTGCCTCGATTTTCATGTCCATTGTTGGGCAGTTTTTTGACACATGGTTTTTGTCAATGGTTTTCTATTTCCAGTTAAGGAATTAGGGTTGTTGAGTAATCCAGGTCATTGGGTTAGGGTTTTGGATGCCCCTGGGTCCTATATGTATATTGTATTGTAAACAATGTATCACTATGAATGAATATAGAATATGATAGTTTTCCTAGTTTGGGTTTCTAGGGGAAAAATATCTGTCTAATGTTTCTATTTTCCATTGTATCTTTTCTGTTCTTTTATTGAAAATCTACTTGCAGTAAATATTGTACAAGGTTAAAATCTACATTTGGTATCCGAGATTTTTTGGCTTCAGGGGACGCCTTTGTGGTCAAGGGTTTGGCTCGGGAGTGTGATAATCCTTGTTACAATGGGAGATTTGTGGTATCAATTTTTCAGGTGAAAAGAAATGGTGAGCAATTCAAAAATGGAGATCGAAAAGTTTTATGGGCAAATTTTTGAGTTGTGGAAGTTCAATATGGAAGATCTTTTGGTCGAAAAAGATCAGAGGATCACGGTAGATACAAGTAATGCACCTACAGGAACTTCAACAGATGACTGGAAAAATTTGGATCGGAAGGAAAAGAGCACAATCTGACTGTGTGTCTCAGATTCAATATTACTGAATGTGTCAGAGGAAGCTACAACCAAGGATTTATGGGATAAGTTGGGGAAGTTGTATCAGTCTAAGTCCTTAGTGAATAAACTATTCCTAAGAAAAAAATTGTATAACCTGCGGATGAGAGATGGAGACTCGGTGGTAGAGCATTTGAACTCATTCAATACCGTGGTAAGTCAATTAGTATTTGTTGAGATTAAAATTTCAGATGAAGATAAATGTATCAGTTTATTGTGTTCTTTACTAGCCTCATGGGATAGTCTGGTTGTGGCCATAGGTAGTAATACAACTGCCTTGAAGTTTGATGAAGTGGTCTCATCCTTGTTTTCGGAGGAGATGAGACCGAATAATATGGAAAGACAGAGCATAGACACATTATTTGCAAGAGGACTATCCCAGGAAAGAAATAGATCTAAGTTCTCAAGTGGGAGATCTAAGTCTAAGGGTAGATCTAAATCTCTCGGAAAGTTTGTAAAGGTATGTTGGAGATGTGGAAAAGAAGGGCACTACAAGAAGCACTGTAGATCCAAAGTTTAGAAAAATAAGGTATATGAAGAATCTCCTTCTACAGAAGAAAATACCTCCAAGGAAGAAGGAGGGGATGTGTACTTGGCTTCTTCAAGAACACATGCATATCATGAGGCATGGTTGGTTGACTCTGGTGCATCCTTTCATATGACTCCCCACAAAGAGTGGTTCTGTGAATATGAAAGGTATGATGGAGGTAATGTTTTATTAGGTGATGATTCGACAACCATAATCATAGGACGAGGAAAAGTCAAGTTGAGGCTCATAGATGGAAGGATCAGGACACTGCCTAGTGTTCTGCACATCCCAGGTTTGGCCAGAAATTTGATTTATGTAAGAAAAATGGATGATGCAGGGGTAAAAACAATATTTGAAAAGGAAACCTGCAGGATGGTTCGAGGAGAAATGGTGTTGCTGAAGGGAGTTCGGTTTGGAACTCTATATAAGCTGCAAGGAAGCACTATTAGTGACGGGTGTAATAGTTCCAATGTTCCCGATATTGGAGTTGAAGAAGGAAGAACTCCTACAATATTTGGAGAAAAGTTTATGCTGTGGTATAAAAGACTGGGGCATATTAGAGAGAAGGGTCTTCGACTACTACATAGTAAAGGTATGGTTGAAGGTATGTCTAACTGCTCTTGGGATTTTGATTTCTGTGAACATTGTCTATATGGAAAGCATAATCGGGTAAGACTCACCTCTGGTGCAACGAGGGCATAAGTAATTTTATAGCTAGTTCAGAGTGATGTTTTTGGACCTGTGTCGGTCCCATCATTGGGAAAATATGTGTACTATGTCTCATTTATAGATGAATTATCGAGGAATTCTTGCATATATTTCCTCAGGAAGAAATATGAAGTCTTTGACATGTTTAAAGAGTTTAAAGCTCTTGTTGAGAATCAAACAGAGAAAATAATTAAGGTACCAATAACAGATAATGACAAAGAGTTCTGTGGGAATGAATTTGAAGAATTATGTAAGAAGTGCAGTATATCAAGTCAGAAGACTACTCCATATACACCTTAGCAGAATGTAGTTGTAGAAAGGATGAACATGACGTTGATGGAAAAAGCAAGGTGAAGCTCAGTGGTGCTGGGTTAGGGAAAGAATTTTGGGAAGAGGAAGTGGGTACTGCATGTTACTTGGTCAATAGATCACCCTCATCAACGTTGGATGAGAATACTCCATAAGAGGTATGGACTGGTAAGGAACATTCTCTCACACATCTCAAGGTATTTGGCTGTGAATCATATGTTCATGTTCCAAAGGAAAACAAGAGTAAGCTATATAAGAACGTTGAAAAGTGTATCTTTATTGTATATAAATATGGTCTCAAAGGTTATAATCTTTGGAACCCATAAACTAAGAAGGTAGTGTATAACCGAGATGTGGTATTTAGAGAAATGAAGGATGTTGTTAAATAGGAATTCCTACTAAGTAAGGAAGAACCAAAGAAAATAGAGTTTGATTTAAAGGATAATGAATCAAACTCTACATAAGAACATGAATAATAAGAAGAAGATCCTCATACTCCAGTATTGAGGAGATCAGTTCGAGAAAGAAGGCTACCGGAAAGGTATACTCCATTTGATTTCCATTCAAATTTTGCTTTGTCTATTACTGATGATGATCCTAGAACTGTCAGGGAGGCAGTGGATTCGAAGGATGGAAATCTCTGGAAAAAGGCCATGGACGAAGAAATGGAAGCCTTGGATAAGAATGAGGCTTGGGATCTAGTGGAGTTTCTGACTGGAAAAAATCCGATTGGCAGCAAATGGGTATTTAAAAGGAAGCTGAATGCAGAAGGAAAAGTGGAGAAATACAAAGCTCGATTAGTAGAAAAGGGTTATTCCAAGGTTGAGGGAATTGATTTTGGTGAGATTTTTTCTCCCGTTGCGAAGTTAACCTCTATAAGATTTCCGTTATCTGTTTCTTTTGCATTTGATTTTGAAGTATAACATATGGATGTGAAGACAACATTCCTACATGGGGATCTGGAAGAAGAAATCTATATGAAGCAACCAAAAGGTTATGCTTTGAAGGGAAATAAGGAGCTGGTATGCAAGATGAAAAAGTCCTTGTATGGTTTAAAACAATCACCAAGGATGCGATATCAAAAATTTGATACTCATATGCTGGGACTTGGATTCACAAGAATCAAAGAGGATCACTGTGTGTATTTTAAATTAATTGGTGATCATTTGATTTATTTGGTCTTGTATGTGGATGACATGTTGCTGATAGGAAACAACAAAGAGATTATCCAAGATTTGAAAACTCAGTTGTCCTCTAAATTTGACATGAAGGATCTCGATGCTTCAAATTTCATTTTGGGCATGGAAATTAAAAGAGATAGGAAAAAGAGGAAACTTTGGTTGAATCAGAGAAAATATGTTGAGACAATATTGCAGAGGTTTAATATGTAGGAATGTTAACCGGTCAAGGTCCCTATTCCTAATGGTGTAAAGTTATCTGCAGATCAATGTACCAAGACACATGAAGAGGAGGAGGACATGTCTCATGTTCCATATGCAAGTGCAGTTGGCAGCTTGATGTATGAAATGGTCTGTACTAAACTGGACAATGCACATGTAATGGGAGGTTTGAGCAACTATATGTCAAAACCAGGGAAGGAGCATTGGACAACAATAAAAAATGTTTTCAGGTATTTGCGTGGCACTGCTAGCTATGGATTGTGCTACCAAGGAAGACTGGGATTGGACATAGTGGTGAATATACATGGATTTGTGGATGCAGACTGGGATGCAGATATGGATTGTAGGAGATCTACAATGGGTATGTGTTTAACTTGTTTGGAGGAGCAACAAGTTGGATGAGAAAAAGACAGGTTGTAGTGGCACTTTCAACTACATAAGCTGAATACATGGCAGCCAATCATGCAAGTAAGGAAGCTGTATGGTTACAAATATTGTGTTCAGGTATTGGGTTTTTACAACAAGATGTAAGGATAGATTGTGACAATCAGAGTGCAATGTTTTTGGAAAAGAACCCAACTTATCATTCAAAGACAAAGAATATTGATATTCAATATCACTTTGTGAGAGACATGGTTGAAGAAAAGAAAGTATTGCTGATGAAGGTGGACAATTTGAAGAATGTTGTAGATTCATTAACAAAATATGTGAGGACTGAGAAGTTCTCTTGGTGTAGAGGATCCATGGGAATTTCTACCCTGGATTGTTGACTATGTAAGCCTGTAACCCCATGTATGCAAAGATTTTTTTTCCTCGGGAAACATGTCGCATTTTGCCTCATTTTTTGTGTTTGCCTCGATTTTTGTGTCCATTGTTGGGTGGTTTTTCGGCACATGGGTTTTTTCCGATGGTTTTCTATTTCCGGTTAAGGAATTAGTGTTTTTGACTAATCCAAGTCATTGGGTTAGGGTTTTGGATGCCGCTGACTCCTATATGTATATTTTATTGTAAACAATGCATCACTATGAATGAATATAGAATATGCTGGTTTTCCTGGTTTGGGTTTTTAGGGGAAAAATCTCTATGTAATGTTTTTATTTTCAATTGTATATTTTTTTTTCTTTTACTCAAAATCTATTTGCAGTAAATATTGTACAAGTTTAAAATCTACAGTTCCCAACAAATCATTGACAACTCTAAGATGGGTTCACAAATTCCAAAATCGTTACAAGGAAACAATATACTGAGAGCTTACGATTTCAACAATCATATCCACAATCCCTTTTTCCAACAACAATTAAATTACTCACGCAGAAGGAAACTAAGGAATTTTAGAATAGTAAGAAACAAATTAATGTAAGTTCATTATACAGGAAATCATTACTCATAAATTGCCAAAACCCAAACCTATATAAAAAAACATTCTCTGGAATACATGATCCATTCCCCAACCTAAATTCACAACTATATAGACTGATAAATTAATTAGAAATATGATATGCCAAACATGGGAAGCGATCAAGAAATCCATACTTTGTTTTGCATATATCAACTAGCATCCATTGTTCCCTTGAGAACTTAGAAAGACAACAATTATCAAAATTTTCTTCTAGATCTCAACCAATAATTAACTTGCCAATTCAAACTTAGAATTACAACAAAATATAGGTTGGATTTCTAAATATCTTATTGTACAATAAATTCTTAATTCAAGTACAAATCTCAAATGAAAATACTATAACCAAAGACAAAGAAGTCTGAAGATGTTCTTCAGCAAATGGTGCTCCTTCCTTTCTCCCAATTGCTAATCGTTGAGACTTCACCAGTACCTCCCATCCCGTTGGCGCAAGTTTGATCCGACTAGGGTCCTTCTAATGTTACCAAAAAAAGGTATTGAGTAGTCTAGAGCACTGGCATTTTCATCTCCTCCAAAGAGAAGAAGTCTCACCCAAAGCGTTGTTGAGACAAATAGATAGGGAAGGGTAAGGAAAATACTTAGGAGGATTCATAGAACCTTAAGGACTCATCCCTATCTTGTGCAAGAGACATGGATAGATCTGAATCTTATGTGTGCAAGAATAAAACCTACTTACGTTGTGAACAAGCACTTAAACACAGAACCATCAAGTAGAACTTATAAACCATAAAGAAGTATTGCAATGCATAAGTAAAACACATAGAGACACATCATATTTTGAAAATTCAGGTCCTTCTTCATATTATCTTCAGAATATTTCTTCAATTACAGACTCAGAAATACACAATAGTGCTCTATACAAACTCTTGGCTTTGGAATCATGTTGCAGAGCTCCAATTATTGGATTGATATGTCGATTACATTATAGACTTAGGACTTGACTTGATTCAACTGACAACAACCTCACCAAGAGGGAAAGATCAAACTGAACTTAATCAAAATTCAGCCGAACCAATAACTAACCAACCCCTTTTACAATCATGTTCATCCCTATATATAAGCTAGGTTGTGTCTTCTATATCGGCTTGCACGCTTTCTTGTTCCATTGTAGCCGTTGTTGCTTAGCTGGTGTTATAACCCTATAATTCATAGTATCATTTGGTGACTAGAAAATTTTCACTCTGGATGTATTTTGGCTTGCAAATAATATTTCATTTCTGCAAATTAGTTTCAAGGAAAAGAAAGGAAGGAAAATTCATGATTTTTGACGCTGAGTGGTGTTTTCTAACCCCATGGAGACAAAAGCAAGGGAAGCAGTGCACAAAACCCACAAAAAGCACTAAACCTAAGTTTTTGTTGCTTTCACGCCTGGAGGATAAAGAACGTTCTTAGATCAATGGTCGATCTAGCGGCGCGTAGATCAACGACTGACAGTGGATTTTAGACCCCCTCGATCGTTATGCTTTTAATGGTGGGGGGGGGGGTCCAGAATGGTAATTAACAAGTGCGCACAAATCTACAATCATCCTAACAACGTACAGATGGACAGTCTACAAGTGATTCCGGACCCCCTCGACCATTCTACCTTTAACGGTGGGGGGGGGGGCGGTCCGGAATGAGGCATTTTTTTCGACAGGCCCTGTCCCAATATGTTGTTGATACATTGCATCAGACCTCCTCCGCTCCTTACCACCTTTCCAACTTACTGCCAGACCGACAATACCATACCACCCCTGCCTCAAATATTGGTATTGGGAGGGCACTTGTCACCTCCAGGTGATTTCGGACCGCCCCCTCCCAATACCACTTACCACCTCAGGGGGGGTTCGGAATACCACTTACCTCTCCAAAACTGCCCTCCCCAATTTTCACAAAACCGTTGTTTTCCCAGTTTTGAACAGTCTTCTTCCGAAGCGGATTATACGAAAATGAAAATGAATTTTTAAAAACCGAGAGAGGTTTTTCTCCGTAATGGGATGAAGAAAAAAAAATATCACAGTTTTTGCATAGGTGCCATGAGAAGTGAGAATAGAATCCATCTTCGAGACCCTTTTTCCTAGTTGTTCATTTTTCTGTTACAATCCTGATTTTGCTGGAGCTGGTACGACAAGATGGAGGCGAATTTGGCGAAACCAAAGGAGGTTTTTTTCCAAAACATGCCCATCTACAATAACCTCCTTCATTTTTTTCCTAGGTGTCATAATTTAAGAGAAACAAATGTCTGAGTGGACCTCTTTTTCATAGAAATTCGGCCCGTCTTTGATGGCAGACAGTTCCATATTTTTGGGGATTTGTGGCTATTTTTGGCCAAGGCGGTTAAATAAAACTTACACAACTTGTTGGGGGATCTGTCCTATTTATTCAGATGATTTTAATGTAAAAGGGGTTGTTGATCATTGCACCCAGAAAGGCTGTTCTCTATAATTTTTTAGATCCACCAGTAATACAAAGGAATTGATTCACAGGATTCTTGCGTCTAGACATTGGTGATGTTTTTCTTGCTATCTTAATGTTTTCTTACTCTGTTATCACCTTTGTTTTCTAATTCCAACTATTAAAAGGAAGTTAAAGAACATAATTTACCTCGGGTACTCTGTATCTGGCCTTTTATCAGTCTGCATGTTATTCTTCTGATTTTGAGTTAAAGAAATTCTTGAATGCTTCTTTACTTAAATGAGCCTCTCACCTGTTCTATCTTTCCATCACATTTTATCTTAATCGATCTAGTATCTTGGCTATCTCTCCCTATGAAGAATCCCTTTAAAAGCTATTTATCTGACCTTAAGTTTTGACACAGACCCCATAGCCCAATGGGATTCTAAAGAAATCATTCAGCCAAACACCTCAAATAAAAAACAAACCCTATTCTGCATAACTAGCCTAAGATCAAATCTATAACAAAGATAAATATGACAGAGATATCCATCTCTGAGTCTTAGAGGGCTAGATCCTTGACTCAAAGTAGTTTTGATGTTGCCTCTGTGATTGCCTCCACAGCCTTGGGCAAATTACAGAGTGCTAACAGAATGGGGACCATACTGGGGAACTTTCTCCAGTAGTACACTTCAAAGTTCCATATCCGATCGCTGATGGTGGATAGTGACCAGACACAAGAAGGCTGAGATCATTCACCTGGTGACTCCAAATTCTCTCTAGATAGTGCCAACTGAAAGACTCCACTGGAGAAAGAACCTAAAGCATGGCCAAGCAGCCTAGAAAGACCAGGTACTCAAGCTCAAATTGCATTCAAGACATCTTTGGTTTTATATGTAATTATGGTCTATCTTATTCTAAGCTTGATCAAAAGTATATTGATGAAGTTTATATTGATCATTTGCAAATTGATGAGCCTCAAGAGATCAGATCCCCAATTGTAGATTATGTACATACTCATACACCTGTGCACATCCCAGATGCACCTGTAGAAGTCCTAGTGAGACATAAGCCTCCTGATTTATCTCCTACTCTTGCTAAAGCTCAAATGGTTGTAAGCCTCTTGCTTCACCTCCTGTATCTGACAAAATACCAGACAGATACAAGCCCCTATATTTTCCTCCTATCCTCCATGAATTCCCTGCAAATTACACCAATAATCTACCCAGGTTTGATGGAGAGAATGCCAATATTACTGCTGAAAAGCATATCCAAAGTCTTGAGGATTTTATTGATCTCTTTGAGGTAGAAGATGATGATATCTACATCAGAATGTTTTCCCTATCATTGGGAGGTAAAGTCAAGAATTTGTTTAGAAATCTCCCAGCTACGAGCATTAACAATTTCCATCAGTTTGTGCAATTTTTCTTAGATCGATGGGTGATCATGAGAATTGTCTTTCTCATCCTAGAAGAGTATGACCATTTGAAAAGACAGCCAGGGGAAACAGTACAACAGTTTTCAACAAGGTTCAATAAGGTATATCATGCAATGCCTATTGATATAAGGCCACCCCTAGGATCAACCCACTTGCATTTCCCAGATTCCTTCGATCCTGAGATGGCATTCCAATTAAGAGAAAGGAACACTACAACTCTCGAAGAAATGAAGGATATTGCAATTGATGTGGAGGCCAACTTGTTGATCAAAAGGTCAAAGGTAAAGAATAAAGAAAAGGAGCATCTAAAATCTCCAGAAGCTAAACTGGACATTCTGGCCAGCACCATGGAAGAAATGTTGCACAGGATTAGCATAAGAGAAGAACTCGATGTTCAAAGACATCATGTTCCATTGATTTCAAAGAAAGAAAAGGTCACTGTTCCCAAACATTTTGTTTCTCATCCTTGGTACCATGGTTTGGATAATGATTCTTTCATGTATTCAATTCACACCACAATCAAAGATGAAGTTCCACCTCAACTTACAGAGGAACAACCAACTGATATGATGTGCATGTTGGATGAAATTTCTTACTTGGATAATCTACCCAAGTGCTATCAGTATGATGATGATCATGAGGCTGAAATAGATGTGGACTGTTCAAAGAAATCAACAGCATGTCGTTGGCAAGAAGAAGATCAGTTACAACTCAGAAATGACAATCAACCTTGGCACATCAATCATGACAGTGATGAGGAAAATGCAGAAAATCTCAGAGTAAGTGGAAACACTTTTCCCTTATGGTTCTCATCTTTTCATTTTTTGAAAAGAAACTCTAGGCCAGTTGTAAATAGTGAAGACAAAAAATTCTCTGATCAACTAGTTGAAGATGCCATTGTTGATATGGAAGTTGATCCAGAAGTGCAACCCTTGAGCCGTTTTGAAGGTCAAACGTTAGATGAAATCATGAAGCCCGAAACAAGTGATGAGCCGATCCATCTTGATTCATTGTCCCTGTGCTTTAATTCATTTCAAATTTTGAGGGTGAATCTTGGTCAAATTTTAGTTGAAAGTCACAGTGTAAGCCATGAAGTTCTAGTAGAGCCAATGGAACCATTATCTAAATCATTTTATGACCCTATAATTGATGTGTTGGATGACTTGTGTCGTCAAAGCCATTTTCCATCATCCAGCTATAGGCTGAAAGGATGTTATGATATTGACATGATCAGGCAGTCAACTACAGGGACGTGTTCAACAGAAGCATCATTTTAGAACCCACCAGAACATTTGCAACCATGTCAGGAAGTGCATGAGGATGCAAATAGCATAACTACGACATCAAATCATGAAGTTGAGTTGGTTAAATTTGAATATCCAGTAATTGGTCAAGTCTATCTTGATCCAGTGGCTATTTATATGGAGAAATTTTTCATCACAGAGCCACAATGCATTCCAGGTATTTCTTTTATCTGTCATGTTTATCAAGCTCCTTGTAATGAAGATCAGGATGAAAATCATTTCATGATGCCTACGCAAGTTCTATTTCTGATATTGATTAAAAATATTGAAAGAGTAGAGCTAGTAGAGCAGTTTCTTGACTGGCTGCACTGGCATTATTGTATCATTTAAAACAACAAAATTGTCAGTAGCATAGGGTAGGTAGGAGAGCGTGAACGGCTTCACTGGCATTATTGTATCATTTAAAACAACAAAATTGTCAGTAGGATAGGGTAGGTAGGAGAGTGTGAATAAGCTCAACATTCTGAGCATCTCTTTTTCAACAGTGTTCATTTTGATTTGGTTTTCAGTTGCAAGATCAAAACAAGTACAGGTTGCAGAATAAGATTTTGGGATTGACCCAATGAATAAAGCACCGGTCTGCACATTCAGAGTTCAATGGTTCTTGACATATCCCAAAAGAGCTGCCATCCCTAGGTGGAGCCACTATTATAACCCTATAATTCATAGTATCATCTGGTGACTAGAAACTTTTCACTCTGGATGTATTTTGGCTTGCAAATAATATTTCATTTCTGAAAATTAGTTTCAAGGAAAAGAAAGGAAAAGGAAAATTCATGATTTTTGACGCTGAGTGGTGTTTTCTAACCCCATGGAGATAAAATCAAGGGAGGTAGCGCACAAAACCCACAAAAATCACTAAACCTAAGTTTTTGCTGCTTTCACACCTGGAGGATAAAGAACGCGCTTAGATCGATGGTCGATCTAGCGACGCATAGATCAACAACTGACAGTGGATTCCAGACCCCCTTGAC
>ML792751.1:111509-177645 GCA_009831015.1 Picea engelmannii
CAAGTGTGCACAAATCTACGGTCATCCTGACAACACGTAGATGAATGGTCTACAAGCGATTCCGGACCCCCTCAACCGTTCTGCCTTTAATGGTGGGGGGGAGGGGGGGGGTCCGAAATGAGGCGATTTTTCCGACGGGCTCTGTCCCAATATGTCGTTAATCCATTACATCAGACCTCCTCTGCTCCTTACCACCTTTCCAACTTACCACCAGACCGACAATACCATACCACCCCTGCCTCAAATATTGGTATTGGGAGGGACACTTGTCACCTCTAGGTGATTTTGGACCCCCTCCTCCAAATACCACTTACCACCTCAGGGGGGGTCTGGAATACCACTTACCTCTCCAAAACCGCCCTCCCCCATTTTCACAAAATCGTTGTTTTTCTAGTTTTGACCAGTCTTCTTCCGAAGCGGATTCTGGGCAAATGAAAACGATTTTTTAAGAAAAGAGAGAGGTTTTTCTTCGTAACGGGATGAAGAAAAAAATATCTCTCAGTTTTTTCACAGGCGCCATGATCAGGGAGAATAGAAGCCATCTTTGAGACCCTTTTTTCCAGTTGTTCATTTTTCTGTTACAGTCCTGATTTTGTGGGAGATGTTATGGTGAGATGGATGCGAATTTGGAAAAACCAAAGGAGGTTTTTGTCCATAACATGCCCATCTACAATAACCTCTTTCCATTTTTTCCAAGGTGTCATAATTAAAGAGAAATAGATGTCTGAGTGGACCTCTTTTTCGCAGAAATTCGGCTCGTCTTTCATGGCGGACAGTTCCAAATTTTTGGGGATTTGTGGCTATTTTTGGCCGAGGAGGTTAAATCCGACTTACAAAACTTGTTGGGGGATCTCTCCTATTTATTCATATGATTTTAATGTAAAAGGGGTTACTGATCATTGCACCCAAAAAGGTTGTTCTCTATAATTTTTTAGATCCACTAGTAATACAAAGGAATTGAATCACATGATTCTTGCGTCTGGACATTGGTGATGTTTTTCTTGCTATGTTAATGTTTTCTTACTCTGTTATCACCTTTTTTTTCTAATTCCAACTGTTAAAAGGAAGTTAAAGAACAAAATTTACCTCGGGTACTCTGTATCTGGCCTTTTATCAGTCTGCATGTTATTCTTCTGATTTTGATTTAAAGAAATTCTTGAATGCTTCTTTACTTAAATGAACCTCTCACATGTTCTATCTTTCCATCACATTTTATCTTAATCGATCCAGTATCTTGGCTATCTCACCCTGTGAAGAATTCCTTTAAAATCTTTTTATCTGACCTTAATTTTTGACACAGACCCCATAGCCCAATGGGATTCTAAAGCATTCATTCAACCAAACACCTCAAATAAAAAACAAACCCTATTCTGCATAGCTAGCCTAAGATAAAATCTCTAACAAAGATAAATTTGACAGAGAGATCCCTCTCTGAGTCTTGGAGGGATAGATCCTTGACTCAAAGCCTCTGTGACTGCCTCCACAGCCTTGGGAAAATTACAGAGTGCTAACAACTGGCGTTGCGTTGTTTTTCAAAACTAATTTCTGTTGCTCTTTCTTTCTCTGTTGTCCATCTTCTTCTGAAGCTTGCGCAACTCATTCTCAGTAAAAAATTGTGCAATTCATTATCCCAAAAATGAAGGGCTCAACAAGCTTTGACCACAACCCTTGACTCGCAATTGAGTCAAGTGATTGATTCTTTCACAGATTCTAGGAACATCCGCAGTTTTCCCTTGTCCTCATTTTCTTCTTCCTTCTACTCTTCTATTTTTGATTTCTTTGATTTTGCCTCTTCAAATGAAGGGCCCAACTCTGGGACCAACTCTAAGGCTCGATTCTTCACTCCTTGAAATTTTCCAACTTTATCCTACCACTTCCTGGTGAGGAGTGATGCCTTGCACTCTTTCCAGTCTATGCTCAATCTGGACCTTGGCCTGTTCTTCTTGTTGTCTTGATGATTATGAAAGGAATGATTCCTCCCTTGTGACCTCGACATACCTCTTGGCATTCTAGATACGTTCCTCCAGTTGATCAGTTGATGCTCTGATCGGTCCAAATAAGTGCATCACTGGCCATTGTACCAGGTCAGCGGGTGAAGGGGTTGCATCTCTAGGTGATCGTGTCTACAGTGGAAGTCCACTGGTCATTGAATGTTCCGAGTGAGTCTCTACCTCCTCCTTTGTTGATGGTCCTAGCGTGATCCTCAACCTTAACGATAAGGGAAAGAGAGTCAAAACCTCAGTTATGGTTATGCATAGTTGCATCAGTTCTGTGCATTGCTAAGGGTTCTGGAGAACCTGCTCCATATTTTCACGCGCGGATGTCGCACTCTGCCCAGTTTTTTATTCTGGTTCCTTCTGAGCCTCTGGTATCTACTGCTCTTTTTTTCCGTCTGCTTCTTGCGTTGTGCTTTCTTGGGCACCCTCACCCTTGGCTGGTGAGGGTATTTGCTGGTTGCCTTGGGCTTGCAGCTCCTCCATAGTTTGGGTGTATTTTTCTTACACCAAAGGCTTAGTTTGATGTTCCTAGATGTCTGGGTTTGGACCAGTCAACTTCATTCTCTACTCTGGTACTTTGGGGTTTGGAACAAAAACTTATGGTCTCGGCTTAGGAAACTCTTGGGTTATTTCTGGGAGTTCTCACTCCGCTTGCTCTAGCTGATCGAGCTGCATCAACTCCAAGTTTGTGGTATGGGGTGTACTAGTGGTTTCTAGGGTTGTGGTTATGACAGAGGGTGTTGAGTGATGATTGTGGATGGAAATGTTTCAGGCTCAGGGTCATCTTGAATGTGGGTGATGGGGCTTGATTTGACCACTGAGCAGGTGCAGGGGATGACTGATGCAACAGGTTGGGGGTTCATAGGTTTATTTGGTGAAACCCGAGTTCTGGGCTTCTTCACCATTGGTTCGTTAATGAACACAACACTCAAGATCTGGTTAATGTCCTCACCTGACAACATGGTATTAGCTGGTAGCTGATGGAGGAATGATAGTGTTCTTTTCTTATGCTCCAATGGTTGCATCTCATATTCCTCCTCAGAGTCTGATTGTGTTGGAGCTTCTTGCTTATGTGGCTCTGGGCCTGAGCTCGGTCCTACCCCTGCTTCTTTTTATTTCTTCTTCAACAGCTCCACAGGCAGAATATAGTGCATCCTTGACTTGTACGGGTTGCATTTGACTCCTGGCCATGAAATTACTTATTTTTCGAAGGCCTCCTCATCCAGATAGAACGACAACATCCTTGTATGGAAATATTCCCTACTAACATGTCCCGACCATACAAATGTATGGTGTCGGTTCATGCTAAAGGCGATGTTTATCGTATTGCAATTAAGGATCTCATACGGAATACACAACCTCTGTGTTGCGTCTATCAGGTTGTTGTACCACTTAGAAAATGATGTGGTGTTGAAGGCTACATTCTCTGAATCCAACCTGGACTTCCAGGGCTCGAACATCTTTGCCATGCGCCCCTTTTCTGGTAGCGCTGACGACCTTCCCATAGGTGGCTCCCACTTGAACATTGCAAATTCCAACAACAAATATCTGTAGGTGAAGGTTCCTCCCTTCTCCTGCACTTCCTCGCATGACACTAGTAGTTTCTCCAATAGGTAACTACATCAATTGAACACAGCACCGTTGGCGCAAAAGTATTCTACTAAGAATGCATCTAACGTGCATTCTCCCTTGTAGTATGATCGCATAACCTTGTTAGCTATGATGTAACAGCTAGTCTGGACTGTCTCTGGTAATATGGGGTCAATTATAGTCCATTAAGATGATGGATGTCTTCAGCATGGATTGGATACTGCTTATCCAACCAGATATTTCTGTCATGCACCCTACTTATCATAAATTTTGTGCACCGCGCAACTTCACCAGTGGTACCGAATACTGGTAGGTCTCTAAGGTTCATGATGGTCGAATTGAATAAGTTGAAAAATTACGGTTTTGGCACGAATTTCATGCCTCCTAACTTGTCTGAAGCCATCTCCCAAAAGACATCTATGTTCATCCGGGGGGAACAAAACTGGATCTGTTAGGTCAATATTGAGGAGCTTAACATGCTCCACCTTCCCTTTGAGATCACGCACAACCTTAAATCAGGGGTCACAGGGCTTTCCTGGTACCACATATTTAGACATGGCGTTTCGACTTGGTGTGGCTCTTGGCATTATGGATTTTGAGTTATCACAACGTTTGCGGCAAGCTAAGGACTAGGGTCATGACTACGGGTTTCACAATTGTACAGGCTGGTTCGCTCTATTGAATTCGAAAATGGCTATGTTCTTTGAAAACGACGCGTTCTCAGGTGATTTCTCAGATCCTTATACTTGGCTTAGCGGGCAAACTTATCAATAGTTGTTGTTCATCATGACCGTATGTACGCAATTGGATCTAAGTTGTCCGACGGGACGATTTAACGACGTAAATCCTATCGGGATATTCTGGCATTTACGTGCGTGAGTCGGATAGGGACGTGGCTAGTTTTAGACCTTTCCATTTGATGGGTGAGGAGCCCGACGCGAAATCCGATGGAATCTTTGCGTATCGCGGCTTTATGGCTTAACTAAATTCATATGGGGTACCATAATGGAAATAAAGGTTGTGACTAGATCGGGTTCATGTGGCACATGGACTCAGATCGTATTCAGATTCGTTCTCCCTCCGACCACAAAGGGGGTCCCCGTCATATTAATGACTCTCATAAATGGGTTCTCTTATGCTTTAGATCCTGAATTGCTGAGTCATTAGTTCTGTATCAAAAAACACTTAAACATAAAATGAACTATGTGTCATGGCGCAACACTGTGCACATCGACTTTATTAACTGAATTTACAAAAATTTCAAAAAACTCAAATCTAACTATTATACATGCTCCTTCAGACTAGAGAAACATTCCCTTTTTCTGAGTTTTGAGACATATAGGGATTCATGCGAGCGTCGTTCACCCAGCTTGGCCGCAACATACCATCCAGTTGCACGAGTCTGATTGCTCATGAGGGTCAGATCTCCACAATTATAAATGGTCCCAACCAATGCAAGTGAAAATTTTCAGGATGCTTCCAGTACTGACTATCGTAGAGTAGAACCTTGTCTCCTTACATAAATACCTTGGTCTTAATGTGCCTGTCATGCCAATATTTTTGTCTCGCTTTTTAAATCGACTGATGGAATTCTGCTAGAAAAATGGTCTCCTCGAGTTCTTGTAACTCCATAAGTCTCTATGCAACTGATTCCTCCTCTGACATATGTGTGATCTGTACAATATGCAAACTTGAAGTGATGAATTCTGCAGGCACCACTGCCTTTTCCCCATAAACTAGCTGGAACAATGTGTACCTGTGGAGTTTCTTTGTGGTTGTCCTATAAGAACATAGTACTGCCGGGACTCTGTCATCCCAATCTTCTCAATTTGCGCAACATACCTTTGTCAACCCTCTTTCTAGAATCTTGTTGAATGCTTCTACTGTTCCATTGGCCCGCGGGTGGTAGGGGCTGCTTTTGTGACGTTGGATCAAAAAATCTGTTGTAAGATTTGCTATAGTGCTACTAATGAAATGAGCTCCCTGTTCGCTGGTTAGGCTCCTAGGAAATCCAAAACGAGTGATAATATTCTCAAATATGAACCTAACAACAATATTGGTTGAGCAATCTTGCAAAACTGCTGCTTCAGCCCAATGCGTAAGGTAGTTAGTTATGGTGATGATGTACCTAGCCTTCGAATGCTTGGATGTGGGGTTGATTGGTCCAATGAAGTCAACTGCCCATTTCTCAAATGATTGTAGAGCTCGAACTGGTTGCAGTGGTAATTCATCTCGTCGTGACAGCTTACCCACTCGTTGAAAAACATCACATGATCTAGCGTATACCTTTGCATCCTTGAAGAGTGTTTCCCACCAAAGTCCAGCTTGTAAAACTTTCTTTGCAGCGGATTTTCCTCCTATGTGACCTCCCGCAACTCCACTGTGGCATTCCCAGAGTATATCCCGTCTTTCATGATCCAGGACACATCTTCTAAGGATACTATCTAGTCCCAGTTTATACAACTGTCCGACGATCAATTGGTAATCTTCTGCTCTAACAACCATGTGGCATTTCTAGGTTGCAGAATATGTTTCTGGGCAGGCCCCTGTACTTAAGAATACTGATATGTCCTCCACATACTCTCGTATGGCCTCAACCCGGAACTAGTTTGCATCTAGGAGCTGATCTTCTACTACTTTGACACTTTCCCATGACTCTAATCTGGACAGGTGATCAAGTCCTACATTTCATCTTCCCGGATTAATGATAACTTCAAAGGAAAATTCCTGAAATAACAACAACCATCTACAAATTCTCCCTTCCAACACAGGTTTGTTAACTAGATATTTCAATGCAGAATGATCAGTAAAGAATTTGAAATGAGAACCTAACAGATAATGTCTAAATTTATGCAAAGCATAAATCATGGCTAAGCCCTCCCTTTCTGTTGTTGTGTAGTTGTGATCTCCTTGCAACAAATTCTGACTCAAAAAATAGATAGGATGATCCATAGCTCCATTTCCAGGTTGCGTTAAGATAGGTCCTAAGGCAATTCCCGAAGCATCTACATGGATGTGAAATTCATTCTCCCAGTTTGGGAATATCAAAATCGGTGATGTGTTGAGCTTCTCCTTGAGTGTCTCAAATCCTTTATCACATTCTGGAGTCCATTGGAACATTTCATCCTTTTTCAATAGGTTTTCCAGAGGTGCAGTAATGTTGGCATATCTTCGGATGAACCTACGATAGTAACTTGTGTGTCCCAACGTGGAGCACAACTATTTATCACTCGTAGGTGGTGGCATATTTGAAATGACCGCAACTTTGGTTGGGTCTACCAATTCTCCTTTTTTGCAGACTATGTGGCCCAAAAAATTCCCATGTGGTACACAAAAAATACACTTTCTGAGATTCAATGAGATTTGCAATTCTTTGCATCAGTCAAACATTAGTCGTAGTAGTGATACATGTTCCTTGAGTAGGCTATATATCATCCAATCATCCATATAGACTTCTATAAACTTGTGAATTAACTCTCTAAAAGATGTTATTACAATCCTGGAGAAAACTGCAGGGGCGTTCTTTAAGTCAAATGGCATCACATTGTATGCGAAAGATCCCCATTCTGTTATGAATGTGGTCTTCTTTTAGTCCTCTTCAATGATTCTGACTTGGTGGTACCGTGAAAATCCATTTGTGAATGAGTATGCTTCCTTCCCCACAACCTATTCTATCACCTCATCAATAAAAGGTGTTGGGAAAGGGTCATGCACACAAGAAGAGTTAAGGCTTCTATAGTCTACATAGACTCTAAAATCCTCTGTGCCTTTCTTTCTTTGAATAACTATTGGGATAACCCATTCTGCTTCTTCTACTGCAAAAATGAGTCCTGCTTCCAACATCTTATCCATCTCCTTCATAACCTTCTCTTTTACTCTAGGGTTAAGACGGTATGGTCTATGTATCACATGCTTGGATCCTGGTTTCAAATAAATTTTCATTTCTCCCATAAGTCCTTTGATTCCATTTAACTCTAAAAAAGTCTTTGGGAACAAATCCTCATATTCCGGCAGCAAACTCTATATTTGTTGACCAGTTTTCTCATCCTAGTAGTCTCCCACCATAGCTATCTTGGGCTGTTCTGTGGTCCCTATATTGATTTTGTGCAATTTTAATGGGTGAATGTAGGAGCTATCAGTCTGGTCGGGTATGGTGTTCTGGATTTCTCCGTTTCCCTCTGTTTCTTTGATAGCTAGGTTTCTCAATTCCTCTAAGTTATCTAGGATTTATGAATCTCTACTAATATGATATCATTATATAGGTTTCTGAGTTGAGGGAAGGTGAAGGTTTGTATTAATTTCTTGGCTATGTTTGGCACATACCACTAAGTTTTATTTCTGATTACCATTATCTGTAAAAATAAATTCTTTAATCTTTTGCAGCACTACTTCAAGCTCATGATACTTACTTGTAAATGAGAAGTCCTTGCAAAAATGAGCTGCCATTGTTTTCCAGTCGCTAGTCTATCTTCTGGTTTCCTCATGTATGAACCAAGCTTTCAGGATTGGACCTAGAGAGTGGGGAAATACCTGAACCCATAAGTGAAAGGGTATTCCCACAGCTTGCCACTGTGTCATGCACTATTCAATCTGCACTCTAGGATTCGATTCTCTGCTGAACAGTTGCACAACTTGGATATCTGTCTGCATCACTAATTCGAACTGCTCTTTATTTTGGAACATATACTCGATATCTTTCTTCACATCTTCCCAAATTCTGAGTAAGGATTTATGATTATCCCACTATGTGGCAGGGGTGTCCTGAAAAGCTACATCTAGTACCAAGATTCTTTAATCTTCTACTACCTTTTTACATGCTAAGCAAAAAAATGTCTACTTCTAAGGTGCCATCGTATACTGGGTTTTCTCTAACTTCAGTCCCAACCCATCTGGTTACTTTGATAGTTGAACATCTTCTTGAGAATATTTCGTATGAAACCTGTTGCCAACTGTCAAAATCCAATTCTAAATCTTCGTCTGTTGAGTGTATGCTTCTCCAACTTACTGATCCATCAACAATAGGATTTATATAATCGTCTCTTGTTCCTGTTGTTACGATGTACAATTGGTCCAAGTCTTATCCCTCCATATTATTGTATGTTGGCTTTGTATACTTGGGTCCTACATATGGATCCAAAGGTTGAACTACCTTGATTCCATCAATCTCAAAGGTCATGGTGTCTTTCTTTAAGTCGATTACTGCATAGTTTTCATAGGCCCAATCAATGCCAAGTATTTCAAGGTAAGGGTCCTTATCTCCCATGATCTCAATGAATTCAAAGTCAACCACTGTATTTACTCCTGAAACATATATTTCCACATTCTCCAATCTTCCTATGGGGAAGATATAATATTGGTTTTCCATTCTTAACTGAATTGGGGAATATGTCAGCCTAGGTTTTCCTCAGGCTTCCCAATTCTTCTTAGGCAAAATGTTCACATCAGATCCTAGATCCAACATGATGTCCTTAATATCAAATTCATCTAACTGGGCTACTAGTCTGAATTCTTTTCCGGTTTGTACTTTTCTTCTCTGCATTCTCTGAGTACTCTTCTCAAGAATATTAGCCCTTATTCTTGATTCTAGGGGTTCTTCGTTCCCTAAAACTAGGTATAGCGCATTGCGCAACTTTTTTGTTAGTCGATCATTCCCTAGAATGCCAGAGAATAATTGAAACCAAAGGTCAACTACATTTTGAGGTTGCTCAGGTTGTCTCGGTATGACTATAGGGTTTATGGGTGCAGGGGGTGAAGCAGGGACTTGCGCCATCTTAGGATAAATAATAGGCTATGGGGGTTTCTCTCGCATCTCAGGGCTAGGAATATTATGAAATACTTCTATGACATATTTAAAAGAAAACTTTTGTTTTAGAGGGTTGTATCTGTCTTCTTTAGGTGCTGCTTTCTAGATCTGAGGTAGAGTATCAACATCAACTCCTGTCTTCGCTCCTCCTCGAGTAATGATATTAAGGTTGGGAAATTGTCCCTTAATAACTCTCTTGATTTTTGAACTGATGAGGTTAGTTCCTCGTTGTCGTACCCTATCTTCCCATTTTGCAATTAATTCTGGGCAGTCTTCAGTTGCGTTCCCGTTGGTTCTGCAATGCGAGCACCATGGCCACCTTGGATGAGGAAAATCTCTAGCCATGTGACCTTGCTAATCATAGTTATAACATCTGCTTGGCCCTCTTCCCCCAGTTCTTCCTCCTCTAAAGTCTCCTCCTGATCCACCTCCTCGACCTCTTCCTGGTCCCTAAGGGTTTTCATTCACCCTGAATGTTGTTCGGTCTAACCTGTCTGCAAGCGCATCCAATGCTCTACATTGATTGGTAGTATGTGTGGTAGATGTGCATAAATCACAATGTATTGTATTTGGTACTGTCAAATATTTCTACATAATGGGGTACTGTCAAATATTTCTACATAATGGGGTACTGTCTTGGCCCATTCCCATGGATTCGACAGATTTCACAATACTCAGCTGTTGGTGTTGCTTGGCCTCCTAGAAAAGCATGATACGGGGTGGGGTTATGGAATGGTAAGTTCATAGATACTTTTGAAACTCCTCCCATGGGTCCTGGTGGGGGTACCATCAGATTCTGAGGAGGTCCCATTCCGATTATTTGTGGACATTCATTCACCAAATGTCTTTTTGTATAACATCCAGTGCACCAAACCTATGGTCGTCCTGGTTTGGATATCGTCATCTCTTGAATGTTTTCTGTAAGCGTTGATATTTTCCCTTGTAGTTGTGCCATATTCACATTTTCTGGGGGTCTCGTCACTCTCAGGCTCCCAGGGTATCCCACCACGGCTTCAATATTCATCGATTGTTCCAAGGTGTCTGTTAAAGTGGCTATCCGTTGTTGCGTTAGTGGCATCCGATTCAGAGGAAGCAATCCCTGAATGTAACATTCCCTTTGATGTTCCTCATGGATTGGATGTGCCAACCTCCCGATAACATCTTTAAACTTCTGGCTGTATTCCCAGGCTAATTCACCTTCCCGTTGCTGGATTTCGTGCAACTCAGACAAAGCCTGTTGTTCTAACTGAAGTAGTTTGAACTCTACTATGAACCTTGTCCGTACCTAACCAAGAGTGAACGCTTGACCTTGCATTCTTGGCACTCCTGGCTCAATGATCTTCATGTACCACTTGAGAGTGCAACCTCTCAAGGTAGTCTAGAACTCGACCAACTTATTCGCATTCAGAGTCCCTCTGGATCTCCAGATTGCTTCACACAAGAACCATTAATACTCAACATCTTCATCTCCCTTACCCCAAAATTCTGGGTATCGGGCAATCAAACCTCCCACATGGCCAACCATTGTTTATATTGTTGTTCTTATCAATATAAGCCCTAACAGTCCTGCTTGCGATCTACCAGGTGATCCCAATATCCTCCCCATACTCACACTTCCTGGTTGTGACTGTCTAACTAATTATACTGGAACATAACTAGCATGAGAAGGCAGTATTGAACTTGCCACTTGTATAGAAGACACTTGGGGTATGGGTGATTCGGGGCTGGAGCCATTGGATTCGGGGTGGTTTTCTTTGATCTGGGGGGTCTCATTTTCTTCCATTGGAATGATCTCTTCGATTGGATTACCGATCTCTCATGTTATCAGGGCTAGATATTCTCTTTATTCTTCAAGATTCATGCCGACTTATTCCTCTCTTATGTCTACACCTTCTCCTTCTTGTCCAACCTTCTGGGGACTTCTTTCTCTCTGCGCTTATCTCTCAATTAATCTTTGACTGGTCAATATTTCCTGTCTTCTCATCTTCCACAACTCTTCCATCTATATTTCCTCTACTTCTCCTGATCCGACTTCTTTCCTCAACTTCTCAAGCTATCTTGCTTCTTTCTTGATCTTATCGCGCCACCACTTCTCAACTATGGAAACTCTCTTCAAGGATCGCTCATCTCTTGAGTCTATTTCTTTCTATTTCCCCCCCATTTTTCAAATAAAGATTTCCCTCTCTCAAGCCATGACTCTACCCTAGCCTCTCCCTACCCCAAGCGAGGGTGTTTATGCTGCCATCTCAGTCCGGGACATAATCAACATCCCCTCTTCCATCAATAAAACCTTAATCCACAGGGGGATTTCTCTCAATAATATTCCCCTTGTGTCTTTCTTGAAAATTTCCTCTGCATGCGAAAAACATTGGTGGTTATTAGCTACAAACTCGATAATATATCCTTCTAATGTGGTACTGACCTAGAAATCAATCGCCCACGTGACTGGACAATCCAGCCGATGAAGTGCTACTAGCTTTTCGGTGTCCGAAGCACAGATCCTATTGACTCGTTCTTGGAACTCTAGAGCTTCTTGGAGCCTCTTTATCCAGTGGGACATTTCTTCTGGAAACTTGACCCAGAAACTCTCATACTGGTCACTCGATATTTCTGAGTAAAAGACTGTTTCACAAGTATCTTCCACTGATTTTCCCCTTAGTTTTGCTTCTTTCCATATGAAGGCGTCATAGTTTATTTCCCACCATTGGTCAATACTAGATCTATGGATCCACAAAATCATCCTCCCCACAAGTTCCCTTTTAACGCAGGTCCCAACAACAGAACCATTTTGTTGGTGCAAGTTTGATCAGACCAGGGTCCTTCTTAGGTTACCAACAAAAGTTACCAAGTAGTCTAGAGTGTTCGCATTTTCATCTCCTTCGAAGAGAATAAGTCTCACCCGAATCATTGCTGAGACAAATAGATAGGGAAGGGTAAGTAAAAGACTTAGGAGGATTCAGAGAACCTTTAGGACTCATCCTGATCTTGCGCAAGATACATGAACATATCTGAATCTTATGTGTGCAAGAATCGAACCTACTTACATTGCGAACAAGAAATTAAACACAAAACCATCAATTAGAACTTATAAACCATAAATAAGTACTTTAATGCATAAGTAAAACACACAGAGACACATCATATTTTGAAAATTCAGGTCCTTCTTCATATTATCCTCAGAATCTTTCTTTAATTACAGACTCATAAATACACAGTAGTGCTCTGTACAGACTCTTGGCTTTGTACTCATGTCACAAAGATCCAATTCTCGGAATGATATGTCGATTACATTATAGACTCAGGACTTGACTTGACTCGACTGATAAAAACCTCACCAAGAGGGAAAGATCAGACTGAACTTAATCACAATTCAGTCAAACCAATAGCTAACCAACCCATTTTACAATCATGTTCATCCCTATATATAAGCTAGGTTGTGTCTTCCGTCTTAGCTTGCACGCTTTCTTGTTCTGTTGCAACCATTGTTGATTAGTTGGCGTTGCGTTGTCTTTAGCATCTGATTTATGTTTCTCTTTATTTCTCTTCTATCCAACTTCTTCTGAAGCTTTCACAACTCGTGCTTAGTCAAAACTTGCGCGATTCCTTATCCCAAAAAAGAAGGGCCCAACACATCCAACGCTAGGGGTACTCTTCTTCCCCCTTATCCCCCTGAGCTGCAAAGGGGTCACGCAAGCAAAGCCAGAAAAATACTCTAGCTTTGATCTTTCCTCGCAAGGTAGAGCCACCACTCTCTCTCAAGATGGGTATCCCAACTCTCACAAGTAAATCCAGTCAATAATTCTGCAACATAACTTTACCCATAACCAATGTGATCCCTTTTCCCTCTAGACCATTTTATTTATAGAAGTTTCCTTAATGATACATTCCCCTTGCACAATTAATTCGATTTTTAATTAAATAAATTAGAATTATTCCCCCTTTACACTTCTCATCCTCTCCCCAAGTTGCACAAGAAATTCTACATTTTATTTAGTTAAAGTCAGTTTCCCTCTCCCTTCCTAAAAGTTCTCCTTAAATCACTCCTAGTTGTCTCTTTATTCCCCATATTCCCATTTAATGACTGAGGCCTTACTAAATCTGAGTTAAGTTAAAATAGGATTCTTGTCCTAGTTAACTAGTGGTAGCTAGACTCTAGATTCCTTTCCATGCGTACACATTATTTCATGTTTATTTCTTTCTTATTTTAAAATTCCATTTTAGTATTTTCTTGCACATATGTGCATTATATCAAATCTTTAAATTTATCTCAGTTTTTCTTTAGATTTATTTATCTCTAATCTTTCATTTTATTTAACATTTTATTTTAGTCTCCTAACTAAACTTAGACTTAGGCTCTATCTTAGATTAGGCTTGGAATTTAATGGGGATTTATAATTAATAAATCACTCATTAATTAATTATTTTAAATTTGACAATATCAAATCAATTTATTGTTTCTAGGCCACCTAGATTCATTGACTCAAGTTTTTAAATTACGCGACGTGCCCTTCAAGACACACTCCTGTGCTCCAAGGGTGCCACTCGCCTTTTGACTAGTTTTGGTAGTTTTTCCAACCATTGGAGTCAACACTCCACTCGATTGACCTTGTGAGAGACTAAGGGATTCTAAGGAATAAGGACCCTGTCTTATTGCATGCCCCTTAGAAATATTCGTGAGCGACTGTCTCAGTTTTCCCTCACGACATCGTGGACCTCTCGAGCTAGGTAATCGTTAACCTACAATTTGAGCCTCAACGAGAGTGCTAGTAGGTTGTGATAGGGATGTTGTCACACCTCTCCCTCAATATCTGTTCTATGTGCATGGCCCCTTTACTCCTTATGTGAGTCAGATTAGCAAACATTGATCAACCTGCATCCATCAATGAAACACCATCAATGATCCATATATAAAATCATACTATAATCAATCATATGTCACATATGCATAAATGAAATACTCAAACCAATACAATCCACTCCCTGACTCAATCCAGAGTCCAAGGAGGCCCATTGATGCCCTCGACATCCACAATCTGTCAAGTGTCCTACAGACTTAGGTAAACTCATCAATAACATCTATCAATACATATATATCAAATAAAATTATATCACAACCATCAACATCATCATAAAAATACATAAGTGAAACAATAACCATGTACTATAACCATATCACTTGCACGTAAGTGTCCTCAAAGAATAAGATGATAACATGTGCTCGCAAGAGCGGGATGTTACAACATCTAACATACAATTTTGAAGAGAAACAAGGCATTGTTGAATCTCAAGAATAATAATGGGCCTCTTTTCAATTTTGGCATCCCAATGAAATCAACACAACTTGGGTATTTTGTACAATAGAAAAGTGTATAATGGAATAGGTGTACTATTAGACAGGTGCTTTGGACACATTTTGAAGTTTCGTTAATTCCTATTGTATAGGTGTTTTGGATCCTTCATTGCTATCTAATGGCTATACTATGGTGAAAGTGTATTGTTCGACAATAGTTTTCTATTCAACAAGTGTACTATTAGACAATAGTTTTGGTGTGTTCATTCCTATATTCCTAAATAATGATTAATGAGTTTTGATCTCGATCTAGAATTAATCTTGTACTCATTTAGAATTAATCATTATCTCAATATACTATTTTACATGCTCAAATGGTGTGAATATGCACACACATTTTTCTATACAAAATACTCAAATGATTCTCTCGATTGATAGGCTCACAATGATGGATGAGACATGTGATACAATATTATTACCAATTGATTCACTAGCATGAATCTAAATCCATTAAAATTCCTCTAGATTAATCCATTAACGAAATAAAATATAATTACAAAATAAAATTCATGGTTATTTTTTATGTTAACCAATGGCGTATTAAACCTTCCACTACACAATGAGATATTACCAACTAAAGTATTGGTAGGTTTGGAGAGATATAAGGAAGACAATTTAAAACATGGAATCTAAATATCCATATGAGAACTTCTTTATTTTGAATGCTATGTCATAATAAGGTGTCCCTTTTTATAATATACAACTTCCCTTTTTTCCCATTACTGGACTATGAGAAAGATTTTCTTTCTTGTAAGTTGTTTTTTCCATTTTATTGGACTCTTACTTTTTAAGGTGATTCTCTATGAAACTTTCTTACTCATACTCTATTTATTTTACCAAATTTGAAATCCGTGGACTGTAAATGCGTGAAACTCATAAGTTAAAAAAATTGAACTCTATGGACTGCAAATGTGTGAAACTCATAAGTTAAAAAAATTGAAATCTATGGACTGCAAATGCGTGAAAATCATAAGTTAAAAAAATATTAAATGAACCCAAACCCATATTGCACCATCCAAATCATCTATTGTATTATTGAAACCTAAAACATATGCATATTTCCTTTTTCCTCACACAAGAAACCTACTTTAACAAGAGGATATTGAAAATACAAAATTCAACCTATTATGACTTTCAAGGCCAACAAATGCATCCACCATGAAATTCAAATCGTGCAATAAAAATAATTAAAATTTTCTTTAATTTATATCTCTACTATAGTTTATGATGAATGTATTAATTACAATTTTAGTTAATTTACATCTCTATTATTTAATTTATATCTCTATTATAGGTTATCATGAATGTATAATTTAAGAGCCAAAATTAAATGTTTAAACTCTCTCATATTGGTGACAAAATATGGAGAGGGTATTCCAATCTTTCACTAATGTGTTGGTAATAAATATAATCATCAATTTGGTAAAGGAGTTTTTATGCTAAATAAGATTAATGGATTTTTTTAAGCTAATGAGTTTATGGGTGTATAACAATTGAGAGCGTCGACTCTTATTTATTTGAGCTATTTAACCTATATTACCATATTAAACACTAATATGTAAGGCACAATGATCTGGATTTAGGAGCGGAACAAAGTAATTAACAGACTGAATACAATAAACACAAAGATATGAAGAATAACACAAATATCATGTGAAAAATATCTTTTATTGAATAATGAAATAGGATGAAACTGTAAAAATGCATAACTAAAACACTTGCTCGAATGGTGGTAGCTATCTATGAGAAGAGATGTGGCTGCTATGCAGACCTGTCAGAGAAAAATGAACTACAATGAGGCTCTAGAGGCCCTTTTGATATTACTCATGAATGCCAAAACCCTAGACATCCAAAAACCTAACCCTAGGAGGTGAAACGTCAAAAGTCATGTGGGCCCCTATGGGTAAGTTGGTACCTCAACTTCCTGGGGTTGTAACTTTTGCATATGACCTCTGTTTTAGGCGCGTGATAGCTCGTTGTAAATTTATTTCAGAGAACTACACATTCCGCCATCAAACTCTGACTCCGTTCGTAGTTTGACTATGGCGAGCCAAAAAAACATTGTTTAGGCCTCCAAAACGACACTAGAAGTAAAAAAATATGCGCTGACATGAAAACATACAAAATAATCCAGTTGGATTAGATGAGAGGCCAACAATATCCACCTAGAATATGTGTAGGGATTCAGACAATCATAGAAGTGTAGAACCCACAATTACAAAGAAGTACATAAGTACGTGTTGAACTAAAAATGGACAAGAGGAGCTAGTTGGAATAGGTGGGTGGCCACCAATAGCCAACTAGACCAATCCTCCCCCCTTAGGAAGCAATGGTATCCATTGCGTTGAATTCCCCCATTAGGTGAGGAAAATTTTGCTGGACTTGGCCTCGGGTGAGACACTTGCCTTGGTGGAGGAGTTTCCCTGTCTTGAAAACCCGATAAATCTAGATCCTCTGTTGGCGAGTGCCCTTGATCTGGGTGTCCACTATTTGATCAGTGGATTCTTGTTCCATGTAGTCATGGTTGAGCTCTATGGATGTTAGTTGTTCTGCGATCTTTGAGGTGTCCAATAATGGTTGAAAATATGGTCGAAGGAGGTCCACATTGAACATTGGGTGCATGCCAAGGAAGGGTGGAGTGTTGAGCTCAAAATAATTGCTACCCATGGAATTGGTGATAGTGTAAGGCCCATAGCGAAGTGGGTAGAGCTTCTGATGGGTCCCTGTGAGAATATCCTTCTGCAAATGTAACCAGACTTTGTCGCCAACCTGAAACTAGTGTGGTACCCTATGGTGATCATGGTGTTGCTTGTACTTAGCATTGAATTTCTGCAAAATCTTCTAGACATGTTGGCAGATGTGTTGAATATGCTCAAAGAATCTTGTGGATTTTTCAATTGAAAAATGATCATGGGAAGAGTTTGTTTGTGTGGTGGAAAGAGGAAGTGCAACATTAATGGGTCCCAAGGGTTGGAATCCCAGCCCCACCTGAAATGGGCTAAGGTCGGTGGAGCTATGGACAACCCTATTGTAACTGTTCTGAACAAAGGGGAGACTCTCGTCCCATGTACATGGATGCTTACAGTTGTACATGCATAGTATGTGCACAATCATCTGATTGAAGACCTGTATTTGGCCCTCTGTTTGGGGGTGGAAAGCAGTGGATTTTGTGAGCTTGGTGTCCAATAGTGACCAGAGACTCGACCAAAATGTTTTAAAGAACCTGTTGTCCTGGTTGGAGATGATGGTATGTGGTATCCCAAAGTGGCCTCACACTCGTTCGAAGAATATATTGGTAGTATCTACCACTGTGATAGTCTTCTTGCAGGTTGTGAGGATGGCCATCTTCAAAAACTAATCAATGACCACAAATACACAGTCATTTCCTTTCCTGGTGGATGGAAGGCTAGACTTGTAATCCATTGAGATGGATTCCCAAGGATTCTTTGGAGTAGGAAGAGGGGTGTATAATCCTTTCTTATTGATGGCTAGCTTGGAAATGGCACAGGAAATGCAAGATCTGATAAACTTGCTGACGTCCTGTCAAAGTTTTGGCCAATAAAAATGAGTTTGAAGAACAACCACAATTTTCTCCACGCCAAAATGCCCTGCCATCTGGCTGTAGTGGGATTCCCAAATCATATTTGCACGCTCGCTTGTAGGAACACAAAGATGGCCCAGGTAGCATAATAGTCCGTCCTGAATGTGAAAATTGGTGACAGTCGTGCATATACCCAAGAGATGATAGGTGGTGGTGAAGTTCGGATCTTGCTGATAAAGTTGGGGCCACTCAGATGCTTCATGTCCACATGAATGGAGAACAATGGTGAGTTAAACCACAAGAGGTCGATTGAGGTAGTCAACGACAAAATTTGAGATACTTGTCTTATACTTGATGTTGAGATGGAAGTGCTGCAGGTAAGTGGACCACTTCTGATGGCGATCGTTCTGCAATTTCCCCTGTGTCTGTATGAACTGTAGAGGCTTTTGATTAATGTGTATGATCATATCCTTTCCCATAATGTAATGTTTCCATTGAAAACAAGCTTGTACATTGGAATACATTTCCTTGTCATAGGTGGGGTATTTTTGGACAGTATCTGAGAGTGTCTCACTATGGTATGCCACCAGATGATCGTGCTGAGTGAGAACTATGCCCACACCATAGTTAGATGCATCAGTCTCAATATCGAATGGTTGTTTCAGATTGGTAAAGGAGAGTACTGGAGCTGAGCACAAGTAATGATTTAGATCATTGAATGCTCATTGTTGTTCATTCCCCCACATGAACTTGGCCCTGCCACCACCCTTGGTCACCTGGATGAGGGTCCATACAATATCACACAAAATAACATCACAAAATTCAAGGGGATAAATATCACACAATACCTCATCTTTGAAAGGCTTGATGGCATAGGGAAAATGACATTGTTGGCTGACACAAAGATCAATTCCTTGGTGAATCCAACCAATGGTGTATGGATGCAGATGCGATGTCATTAGCAGGTCCAACTGCTTGATGACCTTTTCTGAAATCAGGTTCTTCTGACTACTGCTATCGACAATGAAATGAGGAGAAGCCCCATTTACCCACATCTGTAAGTGAAAGAGGCATTCCCCTTCCTATGGTTCTTTTGATTCACTTGGCCAGACTTTGGTAGTGGTGACAATGAAACTGTGTTCAACTTCGATAATTCTCTTCCCTCCTTCAGGATTTGATTCAGAATCATAATCGACCTCTAACTCGGAAGCCTTTAGTTTGGCCATGAGTGACTACTTGGAGCAACATTATTCAGTGTTGTGCCAAGGGATTTTATGATACTCACACCATTTTTCCATGTCCTTCTTCGTCTTCTCATTGCCCTTCTTTTGTTGTGACTTAGATTGGTTGTCCTGAGGTTGACCATCTCGATTTGGTCCCTTGATGTGTGGGTTGGGGCTGCCTTTTCCCTGCTTCTGCTATGAGGGGTTCACAGATCCAAACTCTCACCTTTTCTACTTAAATTTCTTCTCAATCTTGACAACGTATCTGTAAGACGTGCCCAATGAGGCAATGTACATAAACTCCATTTCTGTTTGAATGTATATGTGCAAAAAAATTGCGGTATTTGAGCACTAGATGACGCTCATAGTATTTGATACCCAATTTGGTGTGTAGGGTATGGAAAATATTGGTGAAATCTGGTACTGTCTAGTCCCTTTCTTGACGTAGGGTGGTCCATCTGGTGTACTGGTCCTCGTAGCTTCCAATAGGGTAATATTATTCTTTAATGACGCCCCAACATGAATCCCATGTAGGGTCCACCACAAACATTGTAGATTCCTCTATGACCCTTTTCTCAGAGTAAGTATCCCACTAGTATTTGACATGGGGAACGACCTTGAGGAGTGCAAAAGTGATATTTTCCCTATCAGAAAAATTGTGGACCGAAAAATACCCTTCGAGTAGATTCAACCATTTATCTACAACATCCGCATCTATCAGTCCTTCAAATAATGGAATATCAAAATTTACCTATACCTTGAAGGGAGTTGCATGGCCTCTTGATGAAGATGCTTCTCTTGTGGGTAGTCATCGAAGGATCTGCGCGAATTTTTCCATCATTTCATTCATTTGTCGCATGAGGGCTTCCTCGAGTAACATTTTAATATGATCTCCTGTGTTGGTTGTGGAGCCTGATTATCTTCTTGATTCAGAGGTCTTTGTTTTCAGCTGTATTTATACACCATGAAGACTTTACACCCTGGAAGAATGTACACTCCTCCACGCGAGGGAGTGTAGAGGGGGGTTACCCCCTCTGCGGGGTTCGGGGGCAAAGCCCCGGAAGGAAAAATTGCCTTGTAAATGTATATTTTAATTTCATTGTGAATATGGACCATTCATTATAAGGTCACAAAACTAACGATAGAATTTATTTTAGGGTTTTTTTCCCTAGAAGGAAACCCTCTTTTATGAGGGAAATGTATTGCAGCTATGTATCATTGTGAATATTGTATTCTGAGTGAGGATACCATGAGAGAAAGAAGATGAAGTTACAACAGGTGTGTTGTAGGTTGTATCCCTTCATTTGCTGGATAATAATAAAGGAAGGACCTGACAATTTCTCTGGTGGGTGTAGCCCACACTGTGTGAACCACATATATCTGTGTCTCTATTGCATTGTTTATCTTCTATGTTTTATTTCTGCATTTGTTTTATTTTGTTGCTCTGTGATCCTGTTTTTCTAACAACTGGTATAGGAAAAAAATGTAACTCACAGGAAAAGAGGGTTCCCGGTTTGAGTGGGAGCAATGGCGGAAGAAGGAAAGTTTAGGGTCAATAAATTTAAGGGCCAAAACTACCAGTTATGGAAGATGTAGATGGAAGATTATTTATATCAGAAGGATCTATTCCTACCATTGGGTGGAATACCAAAGAAGTCGACGACCATGAAGGATGAAGAATGGGAGGTTCTTGATAGAAAGACACTAGGAACGATACGACTAAGCCTGACAACATCGATGGATTTCAATATTTCGAAAGAAAAGACAACAAGGGAGTTGATGGACGCATTGGATAAGCTGTATGAAAAACCCTCGACGCCCAATAAAGTATTTCTAATGAAGATATTATTTAATATGAATATGTCAGAAGGTGGGTCTGTTGCATATCATTTAAATGAATTTAATACGGTTACTAATCAACTGAGTTCTGTAAAAGTGGACTTTGATGTTGAGGTTAGGGCTCTTCTAATCTTGTGTTCATTGCCAGAAAGCTGGAACGGCTTGGTCACGACTGTAAGTAAATATGTCTCTGGTTCAAATAATTTAAAATTTGATGATGTTGTTGGTGTTATCCTTAGTGAGGAAATGAGATGGAAAAACACAGGTGAGACATCAAGTAATGCATTAAACATGGAGAACAAGGGAAGACAAAAGGATAGAGGAAAGGGCTCAGGGAATTGTTAGAATTCTAGGAAGGGCATATCCAAATCCAGATTTAGAAAGATAGAGTGCTGGAATTGTGGGAAGAAAGGACATCTGAAGAAAGACTGCATAGCTCCAAAGAAACAAAGAGATGGACAACAGGAGAAAAATCAGGAAGAAAATGTAACAGGTGACGTGTTACAAGATGCTTTGATTCTTTCTGTAGATAATATTTCCGAGTCTTGGGTAGTAGATTCAAGGGATTCATTTCATGCCACACCCCATAGGAAACATTTTCTAGATTATGTTCAAGGTGATTTTGGACAGGTTCATTTTGGTGATGATGCACCATGCAAAAGTTTTGGAATGGGAAAGGTAAAAAAAAAGAAAAGCAATGGAAACCAATGGTTGTTGAAAGTCGTAAGAAATGTTCTAGATCCTTCTAAGAAATGGAAATATTTGGTTGAGAATGAGACATGAAAAATGTTGAAGTGTCTCAGATCAGACAATGGAGGTGAATATTGCAGCAAGGAGTTTGATGATTATTGTTCATACCATGGGATTCATAGAGAGAAGACAGTTCCAGGAACACCACAAGAAAATGGTGTGTCAGAAAGGATGAATAGGACAATCGTGGAGCATGCAAGGAGTATGAGATTGCATGTTGGCTTGCCCTTACAATTCTGGGAAGATGTTGTAGATACTGTTGTTTACTTAATAAACATTGGACCTTCAAGCTCTTTGGATGGTAGAATTCCAGAGGATCCATGGACAGGTAAAAATGTAAACTATTCCTTTTTGAAGACTTTTGATTGTGAATCATTTGTCCATATTGATAAAGAAAATAGAACAAAGCTTGAGGAAAAATCCAAGAAGTGTACCTCTATTAGATACAATGTTAATGATTTTGGTTATTGCTTATGGGATTATGAAAATAACAAAATAATTAGGAGTAGAGATGTCATATTCAATGAGAAGGTCATGTACAAAGATCAATTGCAGGGAAAGAAAAAGGAAAAATAAAAACTAGAATACACATTGCTTGATGAGATCACTGGAAAAGAAATTCCAAATGTACCATAAAATAAAAATGTACAACAATAGGATCAACATGCACCTCAAAATCTTGCAAGTGTTGTTAGAAGATCTACTAGATTAAGTAGACCCCCTGAACGATACTCTCCTTCATTGTATTATTTATTGTTGATTGATTCTGGTGAACTAGAATGTTATGAAGAGGCAATGTAGGTAGACACCAAAAAGAAGTGGGAGCAAGGCATGAAAGATGAAATGGATTCCTTGGTAAATAACTAGACTTGGGACTTGGTTCAGTTGCATGTAGGAAAAAGAGCATTGCAGAATAAATGGGTTTACAAGTTGAAGGAAGAAGATGGAGGAACAAAGTGGTACAAGGATAGACTTGTTGTAAAGGGGCTTGCATAAAAGAAAGGTATCTATTTTGATGAAATATTTTCTCCCATTGTTAAAATGACTTCAATTAGGACTATTTTAAGTCTTCTAGCAGTAGAAGATTTGCATCTTGAATAGTTAGATGTAAAAACAACTTTTCTCGATGGGGATTTGGAGGAAGATATTTATATGCAGTAGCCACAGGGGTATGAGGTCAAAGGGAATGCGAATTTGGTATGCAGGTTGAAGAAGAGCTTGTATGGCATAAAACAAGCTCCAAGGCAGTGGTATTTGAATTTTGACAGGTTTATGAGAGAACAAGGTTATAGTAGATGTCATTCTGACCACTGTGTTTATTTTAAAAAGATAGAAAATGGAAGCTATATTATCTTTCTATTGTATGTAGATGACATGCTTGTTGCAGGGTCTTAGATGTAGGATATAAATGTGCTCAAGAATAAATTATCTAATTCATTTGTGATGAAGGATTTGGGTGCTGCAAAGAAAATCCTTGGTATGAGAATAACAGGAGATAGGAAAAATCACAAATTGATATTGTCTCAGGGTGATTACATAGAGAAGGTGTTGGAGAGGTTTAGAATGCAGAATGAAAAAATAGTTAGTAAAACTTTGGTCAACCATTTCAAATTAACTAAGGAAATGTGTCCCAAGACATAGGAGGAGATAAAATACATGTCCAAGGTCCCTTATTCATCAACAATTACCAGTTTGAGGTATGTGATGGTTTGCATAAGACCAGATATTTCACATGCAATGGGAGTTGTGAGAAGGTATATGAACAATCCAGGTAAAGAACATTGGGAGACAATAAAGTGGATTCTTAGGTATTTGAGAGGTACTGTTACTCATGCATTATGTTTTGAAGGTTTAAAAACTGTTCTACAAGGATATGTTGATTCAGATATGGCAGGTGATAAAGATAGAAGGAGGAGCACCACAGTGTATGTTTTTACTGTAGGTGGAACAAAATTAAGTTGGATTTCAAAACTACAAAAGGTTGTTGCACTTTCAACAATAAAGGCAAAGTATGTTGCTGCTACAAAGGCTAGTAAAGAGATGATTTGGTTACAGAGGTTTGTGGAGGAATTCAAAAAGAAGCAGGAGAATAGCAGGTTGCACTGTGACAGTGAGAGTGCCATTCATATTGCAAAGAACTCATCCTTACATTCAAATACTAAGCATATACAACTCATGTACCATTTCATACGATTTGTCTTGGAAGATGGACATTTGAAGTTGGAAAAGATACACACTAGCCAAAATCCTGCAGACATGTTAACAAAGGGAGTAACCATGGAGAAAATGAGTTCCTGCTCAGTTTCATTTGGTCTTCAAGAATGAAGATGAAGATGGGAAATTTACTAGGCCCAAGAAGGATCATAGTCCAGCATATACAACAATGATGGATTTGTTGAGATCAATATCCAAGTGGGAGATTGTTGGTTGTGAAGCCTGATTATCTTCTCGATTCAGAGGTCTTTGTTTTCAGCTGTGTTTATACCCCATGAATACTTTACACCCTGGAAGAATGTACACTCCTCCATGCGAGGGAGTGAAGAGGGGTTACCCCCTCTGTGGGGTCCATCCTCCCTACTGGGGGGTCCGGGAGAAAGTGGGCCCCTGTCAGGGGTTTGAGGGACAACGTTCCTTGATGGGGGTTTGGGAGCAAAGTCCTCGAATGAAAAATTTCTTTGTAAATGTATATTTTAATTTCATTTTAAATCTGGACCGTTCATTATAAGGTCACAATTACAAAGAAGTACAAAAGGATGTGTTGAACTAAAAATGAACAAGAGGAGCTAGTTGGAATAGGTGGGTGTCCACCAATAGCCAACTGGATCACACAATCATTGTTAGTGTTTTGGGTTATTATTCAAAATGAATATTGAATCCCAACTTTAGGAAGAACTTATTCTAGCTAATGATAAAGATATTATATATTAGAACCTTCCTTATAAGAATATTACGATATTAAATACCACTATGCAAGGATAACTTGTTATCATTGGTTTAAGTAGTTGTTGAGAGTCTCATCCTTAGGAAGCATGTATTCTATCCAATGATAGAGAGAATACCTATTAGTAACTACCCTATAAGGGGCCTACCTAATAAGGACATGGGAATAAGAATGTGGAGATGTGGAATATGTGGGACCTCACGTATGATCCATAGATAATGCCTATTTAGTGATTGAAATTCATTGCAAGCAACTAGTAAAATGAGTATATTGAGAGTGTTTTCTAATACTATATATAAACTTTCAATTGAATTATTCAAATAGTGATTGAAATTCATTGCAAGTAACTAGTACAATGAGTATTTTGAGAGTGTTAAACTGAAAACAAAGAAATATTCAAATAGATAAATAAATGGTAGAAACACATAAAGTACTCCTATATAGAAAATTCAACTTCAACTAAAAATAAAATTAATCATAATAGAGTTTAAGAGATTTTAAGAGTTTGTCTCCATAAATGCATATTGCCATAGAGCAATTTAATAAAATCTACACATTCTTTTCATATTCAAATCCTACATCTTTTCCATCTTGCAAAAATCACTGACCAAGTTCTAATTTCTTATGTCATAGCCTATAAATCGCACTATCAACATCCCCCTACAAAGGACAAGAATTGAAAATTACTGATACGACTATCAAACAGAAATATTGCAAGCCTAGTTTATAATCATGGCCAATACTTAACTTAAATAAAATATATACGTGTTTAACATAAAGTGTACACTTTCTTAAAATAATATTTAGATAAATAAAATAAACCAACTCAAGAAAAATTGGCATACCAAAGGTGTCAGAGTACATCCTTGGACATACATTCTCTCTTTCATGCTCTGTGCATAGACATTACTGTAACAAGGAAGAAAAACCAATAATACATATTAGTATATACTTGTCTAAAATAATAAACATATAAATATTAAATAAGTGATTCAATCAATAATAACATACCCAACTGAAGTTTCGTGGATCTAATATTATTGCTCTCTTTTGATTCTACTCTCCATATTAAGCCATTCTTCCAAAAGAATAAATCTTTAATTTTATGCTATGGTTTATATGTTCCCATATTATAATAAAATGCTCTTTCAAAAATGCCTACATTAATGTGAACTAAGTATGATCATATATATAATATTTTTAAAGAGAAAAGTTGGTGTGTGGTTGGTAAGCAATCATTGTTCAGAGTTATATAATACCCCAAGAATGAAATCACTTGGATGTATGCAGAAAACACAAATTTGGATTCTTCTAAGAAGATAAATCTTTCATATTTATGTTCTGAAATAGATGTTCTCATATAATCATTATAGATTTATATAATACCCCAAGAATGATATCACTTGGATGTATGCAAAAAACACAAATCTAGATTCTTCTAAGAAGATGAATTTTTCATCTCTCTGTTATGAAATAAATGTTTTCATATAATCAATTTCTCGCACCATGATCTAAACAAAAGATCATGTACAACATATTTTTAAATCTAGGAATGTTGGTTGGTGGTTAGTAAGCAACAAGGTAATAGTTTGACAATACTACAATCATGTATAACATATTTATAAATCTAGGAATGTTGGTTGGTGGTTACTAAGCAACGAGTTAAGATATTGACAATACCCCAAGAAGAAATTCACTTCGTTGTATGAAAAAAACATAAATATCCATATTAGGCCATTCTTCCAAGAAAATAAATATTTCCTTTTTGCAATTGTGGGATAGATATGTCCTCATATAATCAAATGCTCTTTCAAAAATTCATGCATCATGATCTAAACATAAGTAAGATCACATATCTAGCATATTTTTAGCATATTTTTAAATCTAGAAAAGTTAGTTCATGGTTGGTAAACAATTAGTGAAGAGTTCAAGACCATACTCAAATAAATAAAGGGTGGTTTGAACATTCCCCATTATTTTAAATCTAGAAAATCTAGTTCATGGTTGGTAAACAATTAGTGAAGAGTTCAAGACAATACTCAAAGAAATAAGGGATGGTTGAAGCTTCCCCATTCTTTCCCCAAAGAGATACCATTTTAAATTATGGTAAATTTATATAGGGACTAGTTAAATAACCCTTCAATGAATAGAAAATGCTTAATTAAAATATTATACAAGGAATATTTTATCAACTAGGAATATTTGATCAACCAAAACTTCAATTTTTCTACAAGTGTATTTCACCTACAAATAAGCCATGGTTTAAAAAATAATGTTGAACTCTTTTTGCAAAAGAAATGTAGGCAAAGGATATTGAATTTATTTGATGAACCAAAACTTTAGTTTTGCTACAAGTGTATTTGAACTACAAATAATCCATGGTTTTAAAAATAATGTTGAAATCTTTTTTCAAAATAAATGTAGGCAAAGGGTATTGAATTTGTTTTGCACATCTTTCAAAAGGAAAGAAAAAGGGGACCTAAAAAGTTCTTTTGCACATCTTTCAAAAGGAAAAAAATAGATTTGGTAAATGCATCAAGGATAGTACATGTAGTTATGTCTAAATCCCAAGTATATAGTGTTTTAAAACATTGACATGGATGAAATATATACAAGGCAACTGCATCATGTGCATATATATAATGTAACCCATAAAATTTTGAAAAAGTAGAAAAATACATTTAAGCATTCATGTGTATATAATAAAGTCCTCATAAAAACACACTAGAACTTACAAATTCAATGTACATATACATGACCTATGCATCATCAGGTATGGACGCGTCCTTCGGTATGGAATAATCCTTCTCAGGAACTCTATCTGACACTCTCTTCTCCAAGTTGGCCTATAACACATTTGAAATTTGCATATGTCCATTAAGGCATCTACTTACGTAAATACCATTTTTAAATTATTTTTTATGAGTCAAAAGATTGACACTTGAAATCATAGTTTTAAACTTCAAAAAATGCAATATCTGTGATGTGCCAACCTCAATATCATCCCCTTCTTGAAATGCCCCCAACATTTGTGATGACAACTGAGATAAACCTATAAATGTGTTGGGAGATGGCAAGGGAATCTGTGAACAAAGCAACTTTGAATTTTAGAGAAATGTGTTCACATCGATGGCGAGATATAAATTTGGTTGATTGATTCTTCAACAAGGTGTGGAAATTATACAACTAAAGTGTAGATATGGATATTTTTAAAAACATACCTGATTCATTGCATCCAAATTTAAAGACGATGAATCAAGTCCCCTATTTAATGAGGAATCATTTAACATTTGATCAAACTGTGATTAATGAACATGTAACACATCGATTATTTTTAACAATGCAATGATATGTATCTATATCTAATAACAAGAAAACTATCCCCAAATGCATGAAAAAATTACAAACTAAAACACATACTGGTCCAATGCCTGATTCCTCGTGCCTAATTAACTCTTTCCATCCACTGCAACAAAATTTTGCATAAGCTCATAACTCTTCTACACTCATGGAATCTATCTCCACATCCATCTTGTCAACATAACTCTCCTGAGCAGTGGATTACACCCTCTGTCGGTTCAAACCAATGTCAATATCATACAAAACATATTCTAAATTATCTACGACTGTATTCCTCGCCTCCTTGCCAACTTGTGATGTGGCTTGCATCTCTGCATGTGAAGAAAATGCCCATGTTGGGTGAGATACCAAAGGTGGTGGAGACCTCGACAATGATGCATCTCAATATGACCCTTTTTTGATTATATGTTCGACCTATACAAACCCCATAAAATTGAGATGATAGGCTGGTATAATCAGGATGTGTTATCACCATAACAAATTCTGTGTGAAATCTAGTTTCTAGGACATAGCGGGGTGCTAAAATGATGTGGAGGTGTGACAAATTGAAGGAAAAGGCCAAGTATGGTGGGAGGAGTCTATATCTAGCGATAATGTAGAGTTGATGGGACTTGATAGGTTGCAGATCATGGGTGATATAGATCAACAGTCGGGGATCATTTCAGGGTGAGAACTTGCATGGAGGATAATTCCCGAAAGCGGGCCGAGAATTAAACCATGGTTTCAGCTCGGGACCACGTGGTGCCACTGGGTGCATTTCAAGGTGATAATCAGGTTGCCCAAAACCACTCTCCCTCGCCCCCGAAATCGGGAAATTATATAAAGGGGGTGCTTCTCGTTATTTTATTATTTTTTCAAATACTAGAACGTTGAAAGTTGGTGCGACCACTCCATTCGAATTGAAGCTCAACAACATGCCAAGATCATGCCTTTTCCGCTCATTTACAAGTATTTTTCATTTCCACCATGGACCCTTTAATTATGTCAGTAGCAGAGAAAGATCCCATGTCAAATGAAGAAGCCCTAATTGACAGAGATTCAGATGTGTTTGACACCGAAATCACCATTTCGCCCATCTCCATGTCCAGAGATAATCTATCTGATAATGTAGGGAAACATGTACCCTTCCTTTAAGAAATCCATGCCACTATAGTCGCTTATGCTGTCGATGTCGCATTCCCTTTCCCTGAATTCATAGGTTGGTGCGCAAAGCAATATTCACAGGAAGATAAAGTTATCTTAAATAAACGGGGGTCCGAAGTCCTGTGTAGGGTAGAAAGTATTTCAATTCTAGGCGTCGTCGACATACCATAGCCCTTCTATGCAGTGTCTAAACCGTTTGAGGAAGAAAAGATGATTATGGTTTATAGGGAGTGTCCATCAGAAATCAAAGAACTATTTTTACGAACAATTGTCAAACTAGAGCATATTTACGAAAGTCTGTCCCTGCCAATGAGTGTTAATGTCATGGTTATTGAAGTCCAATAGGTCTGTTCCATATTGAGTCAGATTTTAGGTCTAGATAATGAAAATTATGTGGTCGGGGTCATGTTAGGTTTTCATTTGGCATTTTTTCAGTCAGAGTCCATTCAGTCAGTCTGCATCAGCTTCAATAAATTCATAGCTGATAATATCCACAAAAAGATAGTGAATTTTCAGTCACTAATACATTTCAGATATTACACATACTTGCTAAAGATTTTCCTGGAAACAAACAAGAGAGAGTTCCCTGAAGCAACATTCATATCAATTGAATGTAAAAAAATCACAATGCTCATTTTTATCAACAAGGTCATGTCCAGGGTTTACAACCTGATTTTCAACATCAGCCTGTCAAGAGTCCTAGATGACATGAGGAGTTATTTGTAGCCAAATCTAGAAAAAGAGTGGGGGACTGGGTATTGTTCATGCATTCAACAATGATATGGGTTTATGATTGTCATGAATCCCCCTATCTTTTGCCTATTTTTTCAGACAACCAGAGTCTTTTCCCTAGAATTCATCAGGCAAAGAATTGTATCACAGACAGAGCACTTCCTGAAACTACACAAGGCATCCAACCTCAAATTCCCTTTTATCGTTGGAACCTTCATTGTAAAAACTAGATCATGCTTATCTCAGATACAGGCCAAGCTCAAGGAGTTTGGATTTTCATAGCTACAAGGAAGAAGATATGATCCACATCAGATCATATCCAAGAGAAGACCGATGAACAAACATGTTCCCTATGAGCATGAACATGTTGAGGGTTTTGAAGAATTGGAAAATCTAGATATTTGTCCTGATATGGAAGCAATCTTGCAACCAACTCAAACACACCAAGTGGAGGCAACCCTGCAATAGACTCAAACACACCAAACTCCTCAGAAGATGATAGTTAAAGTCCCCAAGGTAAGTGTTTACAACAAAGGAAGTAGTTCAGAGCCCCTGGGCACCAGTAGTCAGCAAACTACCTCTAAGAAGATGAAAATCACATAATCCCCACATATAGTGGATCTAGAGGAGGAGGAGCCTAAAGAACAAGTGAATATGAATATGGTGTAAAGTGGCACCATCAATTTAGAAGTTGAGAAAGGAAGCAAACTCCAAAGTGAAGGCAACTCAAGCACTTTCAGCAGTAAAACACACATCTTTGATAAGGCATCTCGAGCAGCCTATCAATCTAAAGAAGATTTGGCAAAGCAATATGATGAGAAAAGAAACTTGGCTATGAGTGAAATTAGGGAGTTAATCCTTGAAGTATAAAATGTTTCTCAGCATAAGTCTTCTTTGTTCACAATAAGAGATATAGAGAAGAAGACATTTAATATAGTCGTTGCAGATGAGGATAAAGTATTTGAGATCAAGCTAAAATATGAAAACATCAGTGCTCCAGACAAAGTGAAATTCCACAGGAACACTAGTGATATGTTGTACTCAGATTACCTGGGTCTAAGCCTGCAGAATTCAAAGCTGTCAACTTATGCAATTAAGTTGGAAGGGAAGTTGAGGCAAGAAAAAACATCCAGCAGAGCTTGGAAAAATCAGGTCAAGAGGTTAGAATTTGAAGGCCCTCAGGGAGTGAAATCCTCCTTAGAAGAAAAATACAAGTTGATTCAAAGATTGAAAAAGAAACTAAAAATTTCTACCATAGAGCACCCACAAACAACAAAGCTGGTTGCTCTAGAACATGAGAAGGATGCATTTCGACAAGAGGCATTTAAATACAAGGCCAATGTATTACAACTAGAGCAAGAGAAAGTAAATTGGTCACAAAGGCAGACATAATTACCAAACATGGTTGTAGTTGTACCTTCTACTACAAAGTTTGGGCCAAGCATTGAAGGACTTGTCCAATTTATGTCACAAGTTAGCCTAAATGTGGGAGAAATCAAAGGGCTAAAGGGAGATATAGAGAAATTGAAGCAAGAAATGAAAACAAAAGATGAGAGGATCACTCAGTTTCAAAAGGAGAATCAAGCCTTGGAGGAAAGAGTAGACAAGCTAAAAACAAGGTTGAGAGGCAAAGAATTGTTTCAAGGAGCCAAACACATCATTTGGGATTTTATTGTTGCTTATGTTGCCAAGTTTGGGGTGTACTTTAACTTCATTAATGACAAAGATAACATGGCCATCACAACCAGAAGCATGTGGACTATTGTAAATGAGACCTTGGAAAATAAACCATTAGAGTGGGCCCAAAATGCCATAAACCTGCTAAATTCCATCCCCGGTGCAGAACTTCAGACCATTGGGGTCAAATATTGGACTACATTGATCATCTGGGTCGGGAGGGTCATTTCCAAGCATAACCTACTAAAATCAGTCCAAACCAAGGCCATACAGATGGAGCAGAGTATACATGAAATAAAATATCAATTTGAAGAGTTTTTCATCAAAGGACTCCCACCATTTTGGGATGGAAAAGGAAAATTGTATGATCAGGAAGAATACAACTATCACCTCACCCAATGAAGAATGGATCACTCAAAGTTTGAAAGCCTGGAGGAAAATTTGAAAGGAGAAACCCTGGTAGAATATTTGATCACAAATTTTGAGATCTTGAATCAGTTCAAGACAGTGAAGATCGGACTGCCAGTCATCACATATGCCTCTTGCATTAACCTGGAGATCCTAATTAAAAAAATGATGGACTATGATATCCCTTCTCACTTGCAGTGGAAGGAGATAGTGTGGTTGGGTAAAACAAAGTGCAGTTTTCCAAGAACTAGCAGATAATGTCCAGGTGTCACCAAAATGGAAGATCAGATAGATGACCAAAACAAGACAAATGGAAAAGGCATAAGCTGAAGAGTCAGAGGAATTGACAGTTGGTTCATGAAACATTTTTTGATTAATCATTGTAATTGGTTCCCATACCAAAACTGTCAGATGTAATTATTTTAGTCAATTTTAGAAGCTGAAAAGTTTCAGTTCGGTTATTGTAATCTAAACTCAAATTGTATAAATGTTAGAAGTTCCAAATGTATTAATGTTGGTAGAAGTGCAAGGGCACAATTTTGGTTATTCTGAACTCTATTGTAATTTTCTGAAGCTGAATTGAATACATATGAAAAAGTCTTTGAAGTCTCTATGAAAAGATTCTAATGGTGGTGATATGAGCTTTGTCCTCTCTCTTTGTATGTATTTCCTATGTTTCTGATTACATTTAAATTATATTATGTTTAAATTGGATGGTTTAAAGGCCCATAGTTCATCTTATGATGCTCTTGGTTTAAGCAATTTAAAATGTGTAAAGTTCTTCCTAACTAATTCAAAATTCATTTTATTAATGCTCTGATGCAATTACTTGTTTTCTCTTTTCTTCTTACACTCTGAAAATTACAATTATAACTCAGATTCATCGCCTCATTTAGCCTTTATCATTTAGATAATTCTACCAACCAGTCCGTGTTTCTATTCTATTTTCATAAATTCGACTCCATAGCCCTGAGTGTCCTCCCCCTTCCTTGCCAACAAATTTATAACCCCCCCCCAAAAAAAAAAAACTAAACCTAGCCATTGATTTCCAAAGAGATACCAAGTGACACGAGAGAGCCCTCTCTGAGATGAGAAGGCTATTATCCATCTCTAAAGTTGGTTTGTAGGTTACCTCTGTCATTTGTTTATCAGCCGAACAAATTTACAGAGTGCTAACATTCTGGCATTGTTGTCGGGGATCGAAAGTCAAATCTTCCCTGGTAAAAGAATGAATTAAAGCTTCATATTAGATTCTTGAGGGTGACAGTGAATCAAACACCTTATTGGATGAGACTATTTTTACCCAAGAGACTCCATTACCAAGAGACCTGTAGCACAAAGTAGTTTGATCTAGAAATCCTGGCTCCCAAGAGAATTCACACCAGGAGAAACCTAGACCTAGAAGCTGCAATCCCTGTGTCTGATCATGAGAAGGTTGTACAGAAAATAAAATAATATCCCATAATCCCATTCTTGTGTTTGGACAGGTATCTATCCTTTCCCAAAGATGGAATAACAAGCATCGAAGATATTGAGTTTGATGTTAAATTTGAGCAAACTCTATTCAAAACAAAATTATATTCTTGTTTGAGAAAAATTATCTTCGACAAGAAAAGGTTCCAATATTTGATTTTAGTTGCATCTGCTAAACCTATAGTGATTCATACTCATAACCAACAACCACTTCAGGTCCTTACATGATCAAAATCTGGACCAGGGGGCAAAAATTTGCTCAAATTTCAAAGTGCTCGGATTGCGACGAAAATGGTGCCATTGCGTCCGTCTCGTCTTCCTGATTCCGGTGGTACATTTACTTTCGCAAATGGAGTCCGTATGAAGGAGTTATCACAATCTGTCCGCCGAGTCAAACAGGCAAAAATTTTGATGCTCACTGTACCTGTCCGTATAGTCCGTACAAGACACGTGGCAGGCCATACAACATACGTGGCATGTCCGTACAGGACAGGTGGCGGCTCCAGGTGCTGACACGTGGCATGAAGTTATGGACTTTTTGGTGTACGGTTTGACCAATTCGGAGGTGACACGTGTCACCACTGGATGAGTGACACGTGGCACCAGGGTGACGTCAGCAGTATGCGTGGCGTTGTCATGGCAGGTAGGTGATGTGGAACATTTTGATTGATTGACTGCTGGCGAATGAGAAGACGACACGTGTCTGTTTCTCGGCAAATGGTATGAGGACACGTGGCCCAATCTGTGGGCGCCACGTGTCGCTCGGTTATTGGTCGGTTTGTTTGGTTATATAAAAATTGTGGTGGAGTCCGCGGGGTTCGACCCCCGGACCTCCACAACGCCCAACGCCTTCACAAATATCCGCTAGCCAACTTAGCGCCTATTGGTTCTTGTAATTTTTATGGGTTGCATTATATTTAAGTTTGGTTATTGTTTTATGCGGAAAAGGGCCGGGGCCGGGGCTTAAGCCCCGACCCATGGTCCTATTACTATACTATATGACCAATATTTATAACATCGCGCAAGTTTGAATGGTTTTTAAACAACGGTTATGTTATAACCATTATATGCCACGGTTATTAAACGCACGGGTTTGATTTTAATATTGATCCGTGGTTTGATTAAACTCATACCATAATATATGCGCGCGAGGAATGTTATGTTTAAATCCGGGTTTTATAGCATTATTTTATAACCGTTACATATATGCGCGGGAGGCTATACCCGTGAGCCCGTGGTTTTATGCCATTCTATGTGACCACAGTTGGGCGCGGTTATGTGGTTGCGCCCGTTACAACGGTGTTAACCAACTTTTTCTTTTAGCCCGAGGTCACCTGGACCATGTGCCCGAGTGCTAGGCGGTTGGGGGGCTGGAGGTGCCCTAACTGTTCTACGGTTTGCACCGTTGGCACGGTTGCGCCCGGTGCCAGGTTATAACGCGCATTGGGAGCGTGTTCCAGGTACATGCACACAGAGGTGCGTTTTGTAGAGCCAGTTCCAGCAAAGTTGAAGGAGAAAGATGGAGGAGGCCTAACTTCTTCATCGTTTGGCCGTTTGAGGTGCTGTAAAAGCCCAGCTAGGGGTTTTTGGATGTGCTGGATCCATTGGTGCTGTTTTCATAGCCATTTGAAGACTTCTTCAGCAAGTTTTTCACCATTGAAGTTTCAGGAAGCTCCAGGGAACTTCAAGCCCTCTTTGATGGAGGACATGGTTTGGTGAGCCTATATTTGTTTTCTGTGATTGAATAATCATTTTTGGCTAATCAATATGCTCTGGACACATTGGGACAGGTTTTAGAGGCTGTTGAGGACTTTTACAGGTGTTTTTTCCAAAGAGAAGCTCAGGGAATCTTATGGCCACATGTAGAGGAGGTCATGCCCGGATGAGCCATGATCTGTTTTCAGAGTTGTATTAGTCATTTTTGGGGTTTTTATGTGTTCTGATCTCAATGGTGCAGTCTGTTTTTCCATTTGATTTGAGTAACAGATTGTAAAATAACTTTTGACTAATTAATCCCAGAGAGCCAAGTCCATTATGGAGGCTTAAGGAGATGTAGCCCGGAGGGGGGTGAACTCCTTTATCAACTTGTTCTTGTTGTGAGTTTGATGGTTTGATTTGCTGCAAGTTGTGTTGCTGTGTATTTGTTTTAAGTACATACTTAACCATTTACAAGAACAATTTCCTCATACATAAACATTTAAAGGAAGAAGCATGAACTTAACACATAAGTTTATATTGCATATTTTAACACATGAAGCAAGGTCCTGTAAAGTTTATTTTAATGAAGTAGGGGTGCTTGCATAGCATAACAAGTCAGCCTTCTATTTTTATATCATTACAACATCCATGGCATCTAGGTTTTCTCCTCTTGTACTGCCTGCTCAGTTACATGATTTTCCTCAGGAGTATAATCTAAGGATTAAGTTGTATGATGCTGAAGGCAATGTGTCAGCCCACAAGCATCTATATTGGTTCAATGATTTTATAGACTTAGAAGAAGTAGATACCAAGGATGTGAAAATGTAGTTGTTTTCACAAAGTCTTGTAGGAGAAGTTAGAAAGTGGTTCAAATTCCTCCCATCAGCTAGTATCATAAATGTTGAAGCCTTTGAAAACAATTTTCTTGCAAAGTGGGGTGATAAGAAAAACCCCCTTTAGTTGTTAACTTAGTATAACAAAATGAGGAGGTCACCTAACTAAACAATGCATTAGTTTTTAGCCAGATTTGTAAAGGTCTATAATTTAATTCCTACTGAGGTAAACCCCCCCCCGCCCCCCAAAGCTTCTCAACTTAGATATGATGATTCCTTTGAAAGTGATTTCGCTTTTTTATTAAGGGAACACATATCTGCTTCATTAGATGATATGATGACTGGTGCAATAGAAGTTGAGGTAAATCTAATGGCTTTAGGAAAGATCAAATCTGACTTTGACATAGACATGAACAAGGTTCAAGATAAATCACAACCTTCAACCTCACAGACATCAGAAGAAAGGTTTGAAATGATGATGAAGACCATGGAGAAAATGATGGAGAGAAGGCTTTGGACAATAATCCTAACACGAGAGAACAGGTTAATTCCCCAACCAAAAATCAAAGAAGACCATCATTTCCACAAATCAGACAAAGGGAGCAGAGGAACCAGGGTGACCAGCAAATAAGACCTCCTTTTCAAAATAATTATGTAAATGAGAATTATGATGGAAATTTTGAAGACAACATGCATTGATGGGATGCTAATGAAACATAAGTGTTTTTGACTAAATAGGAACATGACCAGTTCATGGATGCAAATGAAATCTTCATGTAAGAGGAGGAAGAAAGGTTGTCAGTAGAAAAGGAAGATTACCAAACAGGGCTGCAGAATGCCATCATGCAATTCCAGAAGCAATATAATCTACGAAACCAAAAGGTGTCTGCAAATCCTCCAAAAGGAAATCCTCCCAAGGGAAATCCTCCAAAAGGAAATCCCACCAAAGAAGCCCAGAACAACATACCTTTTTCAAGTTAACCCAAAAAAGACTCTGCTGCAAAAGATGTTGTGGACAAAGGAAAGCAGAAAGAAGAACTCCAGAAGAAAGTACTTGAAACAATAAAGGAGACAGTCATCAAAGAGGTAGAAAAAAACTCATCCTTCTTTAATTTTGAAAGTGATATGGCCAAGATTAAAATATCTGTACCATTCAATGAGTTGATAAAGAATATTGAATATATAAATAAGATCATCAAGATGCTCAAGATGGAACAAACTTCTGACACTTTGAACATACAAGATGATCATCTTGCCATCTTATTTGGCCCACATGTGGAGGAAAGTTGTGATGATGATGAAGTCCCTCCTTTTTATATTAGTCTAAATATCCATGAGATGACTGATCTAGGTGGATATCAGTGGCCACTCACCTTTTCCAACTGGCTCAAAACAACTTTCTGGCAATTTTAGCAATTTACTATTTTTAGCAGGTTTTAACTTCCAGGGCCATTTTGAGGGCCTAAATGAAGGTTTTTTGAGATCGAGGTTCTCAATGATAGTTGAATGCATTATTGGGCCCCCAAAATGAATATCCTTGATGATACCTTTCCAACGAGCTATTATACGCCTAAAACAGAGATCGTATGCAAAAGTTACGACCCCGGGAAGTTGATGTACTAACTTACCCAAATGGGGCCCACATGACTTTTGGTGCTTCATCTCCTAGCGTTAGGTTTTTGGATGTCTAGGGTTTTTGGCATTCTTTTTTATTGTAAAAGGCCTTTAGAGCCTCATTGTAATCATCTTCTTGCGAATGCAAGTAGCCGTCACATCTCTTCTCAGAGATAAGCTGCCACCATTCTAGCGAGTCTTTCACTCTGTATTTTTATAGTCTTTGTAGATTTATTTCATTAATAGAAATCATGTATTATTGTATATCTGTTTTTATGGTTGCATCTCTGATACATTTCTGTTATATTATTGAATATCTGTAATATCTCTGTGCATTTCTTTATTATATCTTCGCTCTCATTTAGTGCCGAAAATAATCCAGATCAATGACTCTGCACAATTCTATGTTGGATTTAGGTGCATCCCATAACCTGATTCCCAAGGTGCTCATGGACCAATTGGGCCTGGACGTCACAAGGCCTTACACAGATCTTTTCTCCTTTGATTCAAGGAAGGTGAAGTGCCTAGGCCTGATCAAAGATCTCATGGTTTCTTTGTCCCAAATTCAAGAAAAAAACATGGTAATGGATGTGGTGGTGGCTGATATTCCTCCTAAGTTTGGCATGCTGATGTCTAGGTCATAGGCTATAAATTTGAAAGGGAGTTTACAAATGGATATGTCATATGCCATTATCCCTGTGTTTGGTCAAGACAAGAAGTTGTACAGGGAAGTATTGCTCAAATACATGGTCAGTAACAAGGCCCAGCCAAATAACCATCCCATCTACTATGTGGATACTGAGTTGGGTTCTTCCATTTTTTTCAATGACTTATGTTTTGAAGAGAAAGGACCGGAGATTCATAGGGCTGTCAAAGATAAAGCTAATAATCAAATTGAGAAAATTCCAGAACAACATGACAGTGCAAAGGATGAGTTATGGATCATGAGCTTCGATAGAGCTATCAACAAAGGGGGGGGCAGGGGCTAGTGTGTGGATAAATCCCCCCATACTAGACACAAAACTGTGCTCTTATAAACTTGCTTTTGATTGCACAAACAACATGGCTGAATATGAGGCACTAGTGTTGGGTTTGAAGGCTTTGAAAGAGATGGGTGCTAGGAGAATAATTGTTCATGGAGATTATGAATTGATCATAAATCAGGTAAAGGGAATATATCAAGGAAAGCACCCTAGATTGAGAGAATACAAGAATACAATGCTTGACCTTCTTGAAGGATTTTCATAATATAGCCTCTCATTGATTCCAAGGGGTCAAAATAATATTATTGATGCTCTTGCCACTTCAACTTCAGTTTTCAAAATTCCAATATTTCCTAGTAGGGAGTATGAATTTGAGATCAAGCATAGACCAACAGTGCCTGATAATATTAAGTACTGGCATGTTTTTGAAGATGATAAGAAAATAGAAAGTTTCCTCAAGATGGAAGATGGATTTGAAAATTTGAACATTTATGAAGAATATTGTGATGAAGAGGAAGATGCAGGTGTGTTTACAAATGATGACTACTTTAAAAAATAGATTTCTGGTAAAGACATAATGCAGGTAAAGAATAATATCATCCCCAAAGGCCTAGTACTGTAAGAGAAACTTTTTGACAACAATGATGTGGCCAAGAGCCCTAAAATTACTGCAAGTGATGAATATGTTGAAGATTGCAACATCGAGACTTAGGAATATCCAAAAATCATCAAACTGTCCAAAACACTTAGCCCTGAAGTCAAGCAAAGATATATCAATTTGACGAAATAATTCCTTGATTGTTTTGCCTGGAGTTATGAAGACCTAAAAGTTTATGATACCAAGTTAATTCAACATGTGATTCCACTCAAGGAATTTCACAAACCTTTCAAACATAAATTAAGAAGAATTAATCCTTTGATGTTTCCCTTAATTGAAAAAGAGATAAATAAATTGTTTGAAGCCAAGATCATGGTGTCCCTGAGATTTTCTAAGTGGGTGGAAAATCTGGTACCTGTCAGAAATAAGAGTGGGGAGATAAGGTTATGTGTAGACTTCAGAAATCTAAACAAAGTATCTCTCAAGGATAATTACCCATTGCCTAAGATGGATCAAATATTGCAGAAAGTGGTTGGTTCTCATAAAATATCAATGTTGGATGGTTTCTCTGGGTATAACTAGATCATGTTACACCTTGATGAGTAGGAAAAAATAACCTTCACAACACCATGGGGCACCTTCATGTATGCCAAAATTCCATTTGGACTCATGAATGCAGGAGAAAAATTTGAAAGAGATATGGACATAGCTTTTGCTGATGAGAAAGACAAATTCATTGTTATTTACTTAGATGATATCATTGTGTATTCAGTTTCTGATGAAGAACATCTCAAGCATCCAAGAAGGAATTTTCACAAGTGTAGAAAGTTTGGCATTTCATTAAACCCAAAGAAGTCGAATTTTGGCATGGAAGAAGGGAAACTGCTTGGTCACATTATATCAAAGGAGGGAATAAAGATAGATCCTAGTAGGGTTGAAGGAATCCTAAAAATTGACACGCCTAGAAGCAAAAAGGAGGTACAATATTTCTTAGGGAAAGTAAATTTTTTGAGAAGATTCATCCCTAACCTGGTTGAAATCATAAAGCATATCACCAACATGCTCAAGAAAGGAAATGAGATAAAGTGGACTACTCAAGCTAGGGAATATTTTTTAGATGTCAAAGTGGCATTGACCAAATCCCCAGTGCTGGCCAATCCCAATTTTGAAAAGGAATTTATATTGTTTTCTTTTTCCTTAGAGCACACCATTGCTAGTGTCTTATTACAAAAAGATGAACATAACTTTGAAAAGTCTTCAACAAAACATTGAGGGACCCTCCATTGAAATATGATATCATGGAAAAACAAGATTATGTGTTGGTTAAGGCCCTAAAGGAGTTCAAAGTTTATATATTGCATTCCCACACTGTTGCTTATGTACCCAATAGTTCTATGAAGGACATCTTAACTCAGCCAGATCCGAAGGGAAAAAGGAGCAAGTGGATAGTTGCGTTATTGGAATATGACCTTGAGATCAAACCTACAAAGTTGATCAAGAGGAAAGGACTTGCAAAGTTGATGGCTCAGTCAAATTGTGAACTCCTAGGGATTAATTTCATTGCTGATTTGTCTACAGATTCAAGAGAAGAATAATTCCCTCAGGTATCTAAAACATTCCTTGACTCTCCATGGTATGTTGACATCATTTATGTATTAAAAAATTTGCAGGCTCCTCTTGAATTGACTAAAACGAAGGCCAGGTTCTTGAAGCTAAAAGCAACAAATTTTTGTATGGTAAACCAATCTCTATATTGGAAGGATCCAGGGGGAATATTGTTGAGATGTTTGCTAGAGGAAGAAAAATAGAGGACCATCAAGGAATTCCATAAGGGTGACTATGGAGGACACCATTATTGGAAAAATACTGTGCACAAGATATTGAGGGTTGGGTTCTATTGGCCTAACATTTTTTATGATGTCTATAAAGAGCTTTCAAGATGTCATGAATGCCAAATTTTTGATGGGAAAAGAAAATTGCAGCCTTTACCCTTGAAACCCATCTCTGTTGAAGCACCCTTTAGACAATGGGGCCTTGATTTCATAGGAGAAATTCATCCACAATCCTTAGCTCAACACAAGTGGATTCTGAAAACCACATATTACTTCACTAATTGGATTGAGGAAGTTCCCACCGGGTAGGCCACAGATGTTGTTATCATCCTATTTTTGGAAGAACATATTTTTTTTAGGTTTGGGTGTCCGATCAAAATCATTACAAAAAATGAAGCAACATTTAATTCCAAAAAGATGAAGAAATTTTGTGGTGACTACAACATAACTCTTGGCCACTCCACTTATTATTAGCCTCAAGAAAATGGGTTGGATGAGTCATCCAATAAGAGCTTAACCATAATTATCAAAAAGCTACTGCAAGATAAAAAAAAAGCTTGGCACAAAAAGATCATCCATACACTATGGGCTGGTAGAATCACTCCAAAAAGATCTATTGCCACTTTGCCTTTCCAGTTGTTTATGGTATAGAAGCAATTTTTCCTACTACATTAGGGTTGTCAGTGATGAGGTTGTTACATGAGCAGGATGCTGAAACAGATGCCACTCGAAGAAGAAAAGATGAACTGATCAATCTCCAACAAACGAGAGAAAAAGCCTTTAACAATGCTCAGTTTCACCTTTAACAATGCTCAGTTGCACCAAGACAAGATTAAAAAGGATTTTGATAGGCATACGAAAGAGGATAATTTCAAAGTGAGAGAATTGGTATTGAGATGGGATGCTAGAAATGAAGACAAGGGAAAACATGCAAAATTTGACTATCTATGGCTGGGACCCTTTAAAATTGTGGTGTACCATGGAAATAATGCCTATTTGATACAAGAAAGTAATGGAGACATCGTTGGAGGAGGACCTGTGAATGGAAGGTTCCTCAAACATTATATCATTTAAAGCGACCATCATCCTTTACATTCATTGTACATTACCATTTTGTTTTTCAGTTGAAGCATTTGAAATTAAGTCAGCATAACTGAATCCCGAGGTGAAGGCCTTGAGTTATGCTGAGTAGAGTTTGAGTTTTATGAATAAAAGCTGATAAATTCAGTTGTAGGAGTAAAATAATAGCCCAATGGCTAGGCACTTGGTCTTCCATTCTTTGCTACCTCACATGGAGGATAACATCCCCAGTTGGAGCCCATGTTATCACCATAACAAATTCTGTGTGAAATCTAGTTTCTAGAACTTAGCGGGGTGCTAAACTAATGTGGAGGTGTGACAAAATGGAGGACAAGACCAAGTCTGGTGGGAGGAGGATAAATCTACTGATAATGCAGAGCTGATGGGACCAGACAGGTTGCATATCGTGGGCGCTATAGATCAATGGTCGGGGATCATTTCGGGGGGAGAACTTGCGTGGAGGATAATTCCCAAAAGAGGGCCGAAAAGTAAACTGTGGTTTCAGCTCAGGACCATGTGGCGCCACTGGGTGAATTTCGGGGCGATAAGCAGGTTTCCCCAAACCACTCTCCCTCACCCCCTAAATCGGGAAAGTATATAAAGGGGGAACTTCTCGTTATTTTATTATTTTTTCAAATACTAGAACGTTGAAAGTTGGTGCTACGACTCCATTCGAGCTGAAGCTCAACAACATGCCAAGATCATGCCTTTTCCACTCATTTACAGGTATCTTTCATCGCCACCATGGAACCTGTCATTATGTTAGTAGCAAAGCAAGACCCCATGCCAAACGAATAATCCCTAATTGAACGATATTCAGATGTGTTTGACACCGAAATCACCATTTCTCCCATCTCTATGTCCAGAGATAATCTATCTGATAATGTAGGGAAACAACTAACCTTCCTTGAAGTAGTCTAGGCCACTATAGTCCCTTACGTTGTTGAGGTCACATTCCCTTTCCCTAAATTCATAGGTTGGTGCGTAGAGCAATATTCACAGGAAGAGAAAGTTATCTTAAATAAACGGGGGTCCGAAGTCCTATGTAGGGTAGAAAGTGTGTCAATACGAGTCGCCCTCGGCATACCAGAGTCCTTCTCCACAGTGTCTAAATTGTTCGAGGAAGAAAATATGGTTATGTTTTACAGGGAGTGTCCATCAGAAGTCAAAGACCTATTTTTATGAACAATTTTCAAACAAGAGCATATTTCTGAAATTCGGTCTCTGCTAATGAGTGTTAATGTCATGGTTATTCAAGTCCAATGGGTTTGTTCCATACTGAGTCAGATTTTAGGTCTAGATAATGACAAGTATGTGGTCAAGGTCATGTTAGGTTTTTTGTTGGTGTTTTTTCATTCAGAGTCCAGTCAGTCAGTTAGCATTATCTTCGATAAATTCATAGATGATAATATCCACAAACAACTAGTGAATTTTCAGTCACTAAGACATTTCAGATATTACACATACTTGCTGAAGATTTTCCTGGAAACAAACAAGAGATATTTCCCTGAAGCAACATTCATATCAACTGAATGTAAAAGAATCACAATGCTCATTTTTATCAACAAGGTCATGTCCATGGTTTACAACCTGATTTTCAACACCAGCCTGCCAAGAGTCCTAGATGACATGAGGAGTTATTTGCAGCCAAATCTAGAAAACAAAGTGGGGGACTAGGTGTTGTTCATGCATTCAACAATGATATGGGTTTATGGTTTTCATGAATCCCCCTATCTTCTGCCTATTTTTCTGACACCCAAAGTCTTTTCCTTGGAGTTCATCAGGAAAAGAATCATATTAGAAACATAGCACTTCCTGAAACTACACAAGGCATCTAACCTCAAATTCCCTTTCATCATTGGACCCTTCATTGTAAAAACTAGATCATGCTTATCTCAGGATCAAGCCAAGCTCAAGGAGTTTGGATTTTCACAGCTATAGGGAAGAAGATATGATCCACGTCAGATCATATACAAGAGAAGATAGATGAAAAAAAAAGCCCCCTATGAGCATGAACATGTTGAGGGTTTTGACGAATTGGAAAATCTAGATGTCTATGCTAATATGGAAGAAATATTGCAATCAGTTCAAACACATCAAGTGGAGGAAAACCTGCAACAGACTCGAACACAACAAACTCCTTAGAATTTGATAGTTAAAGTCCCCAAGGTAAGTGTTTACATCAAAAGAAGTAGTTCAGAGGGCCCAGACACCAGTAGTCAACAGACTACCCCTAAGAAGATGAAGATCACACAATCCCCATAGATAGTGGATCTAGAGGATGAGGAGCCTAAAGAACAAGTGAATATGGATATGGTGGAATGTGGCACCAACAATGTAGAAGTTGGGAAAGGAAGAAAACTCCAAAGTGAAGGAAGCTCAAGGACTTTCAATAACAAAAATCACATCTTGGATAAGGCATCTGGAGCAGCCTATCAATCTAAAGAATATTTGGCAAAGGAATAAGATGAGAAAGGAAACTTGGATATGATTGAAATGAGGGAGTTAATCCCTTAAGTAGAAAATATTTCTCAGCATAAGTCTTCTTTGTTCACAGTAAGATATATAGAGAATAAGACATTTAATATAGCAGTTGTAGATGAGGATAAAGTATTTGAGATCAAGCTAAAATATGAAAACATCAGTGCTCCAAACAAAGTGAAATTCCATAGGAACACCAATTATATGATGTATTCAGATTACCTGGGTCTAAGCCTAAAGAATTCAAAGCTGTCAACTTATGCAATTAAGTTGGAAGGGCAGTTGAGGCAAGAAAAAGCATCCAACAGATCTTGGAAAACTGAGGTCAAGAGGCTAGAATCTGAAGGCCCTCAGGGAGTGAAATCCTCCTTAGAAGAAAAATACAAGCTGATTCAAAGCTTGAAAAATAAATTAAAAAGGTATTCCATAGAGCATCCACAAATAACATAACCGGTTTCTCTAGAACATGAGAAGGAGACATTTCAACAAGAGACATTAAACTACAAGGCCAAGGTATTACAACTAGAGCAAGAAAAAGTCAATTGGTCACAAAGGAAGACATAATTACCAAACATGGTTGTAGTTGTACCTTCTACTGTAGAGGTTGGGCCAAGCACTTAAGGATTTGTCCAGGCTATGTACCAAGTTGGCCTAAAGGTGGGAGAAAACAAAGGGATAAAGGGAGATATAGAGAAATTTAATCAAGAAATGAAAACAAAAGATGAGAGGATGGCTCAGTTTCAAAAGGAGAATCAAGCCTTGCATGAAAGAGTAGACAAGATGAAAACAAGGTTGAGAGGAAAAGGATTGTTGCAGGGAGCCAAACACATCATTTGGGATTCTATTGATGTTGAGGCTACCAAGTTTAGGGTGTACTTGAACTTCATCAGTGACAAAGATAGCATCGCTATCACAACCAGAAGCAGGTGCACTATTGTAAATGAGACCTTGGCAAAGAAACCATCAGAGTGGGCCCAAAATGCCATAAACTTGCTAAATTCCATCCCCACTGTAGAACTTCAGATCATTGGGGTCAAAGATAGGACTACATTGATCATCTAGGATAGGAGGGTCATTTCCAAGCATAACCTACTAAAATCAGTCCAAACCAAGGCCATATAGATGGAACATAGTATACAACAATTCAAAGATATGTTTCAAGAGTTGTTCATCAAACGTCTCCCACCATTTTGGGATGGAAAAGAAAAATTGTATGATCAGGAGGAATACAACTCTCGCCTCACCCAATGAAAAATGGATCACTCTAAGTTTGAAATCCTGGAGGAAAACTTGAAAAGAGAAACCTTGCTGGAATATTTGATCACATATTTTGAGATCTTGAATCAGTTCAAGACAATGAAGATCGGACTTCCAGTCATGATGTATGCCTCTTGAATTAACCTGGAGATCCTAATTAAAGAAATGATGGACTACAATATCCCTTCTGACTTGCAGTGGAAGAAGATAGTGCGGCTGGGTAAAACAAAGTGGAGTTTTCCAGGAACCAACAGATAATGCCCAGGTGTCATCAAAATGGAAGATCAAATAGATGACCAAAATAAGAAAAATGGCAAAGGCAGAATATGAAGAGTCAGAGGAATTGAAAGTGGGTTCATGAAACATTTTTTGATTAATCATTGCAATCGGTTCCCATACCGAAATTGTTAGATGTAATTATTGTATTCAGTTTTAGAAGCTGAAACGTTTCAGTTCAACTATTGTAATCAGAACTTGAATTGTATAAATGTTATAAGTTCCAAATGTATTAATGGTGGAAGAAGTGCAAGGTCACAATTCTGGTTGTTCTGAACTCTAGTGTAATTTTCGGAAGCTGAATTGAATACATATGCATAAGTCTTTGAAGTTTTTATGAAAATATTCTAATGGTGGTGATATGAGCTTCGTCTTCTTTCTTTGTATGTATTTACTATGTTTTTATTACATTTACATTGTATTTTGTTTAAATTGGATATTTTAAAGGCCCATAATTCATCTTATGATGCTCTTGGCTTAAGCAATTTAAACTGTGTAAAGTTCTTCCTGACTAATTTAGAATTCATTTTATTAATGCTCTGATGCAATTACTTGTTTTCTCTTTTCTTCTTACACTCTGCAAATTACAAATTATAACTCAGATTCATCACCTCATTTAGCCTTTATCCTTTGGATAATTCTACCTACTAGTCAGTGTTTCTATTATATTTTCATAAATTTGACTCCATAGCCCTGAGTGTCCTCCCCCTTCCTTGCCAACAAATTTATAAAAACCCCCCAAAACAAACTAAACCTAGCCATTGATTTCCAAATATATACCAAGTGACACGAGAGAGCCCTCTCTGAACTGAGCAGGCTAGTACCCAACTCTAAAGTTGGTTTGTAGGTTACCTCTGTCGTTTGTTTATCAACCGAACAAATTTACAGAGTTCTAACAGGGTGCATGCCCAAAACAAATCTGCATAGAAAAGTCTAGCAAAGTAAATTGGTACCTCATCATTCCATGGAAACCTCCCATATGTTTCCAAGAATCTGTTATAGAGACATCCTGCAATGTTTTGGTGCTTGAAATACTGCACCTTCAACATCAGTCACTTTGAACCTTCCTTGAAATTAAACATTGAAATTGCCTCCTCTTTTGAGACTCTATTTTGTACTACTTCCCATTTATTAGGACACATCACCTCTAAATTTTGTCTCCTCATCAAATCTATGAAGGTATCATACATTGGCCCGAGGTTCTGATATACATTAATAAAGTTTTGCAAAGAATGTAAAATTATCTCTAGGCTTTGTTTGCTCTCTGCAGGGAGATCCATATGCCTAAGATCATTCTCAAGCTTAGAATGATGGGATGAGCATCGTTGGAGCATCATTGCTTCAACATTTCCTTCCCAAGGAAGCTATTCACAAACATCCGAGGGATAGGTGGTCGTAGGGGTGTAATCTTCATTTTCTTGATAACATTGCCTTGATCCACCTTCACCCTCTGCATGAACATTGGACTATGTATGATTTTCACCCTCTCTTTCATTATCGTCCCCCTGATAAAATTGATCCTCTACACAAAGAAACAATTGAAAATATTCACAAGATTGAACAAAAACACATAAAAACATATAAAAAATAGACACAAAAAAATAAAAATAAATACAAAAATAGAAAAAATTTACCAAACATATGTTGTTGATGTGATGGGGTCTCTACATTCTCCAAAGTGGGGGTATTTATGTTCAAACTATTTAAATAGGTTGAATCCCCAATTGTATCTCGAGCACTCTATCTCGATGCTTTATTGACCGATTCATATGATAATCTCCTCCTTCCACTAGAATGGCTTTTGTCACTAGCTTCCCCTACTTGACTACGATACCTTGTTGACATAGGGGTCTCTAACTACCTAGGTGTCTCTGTCGAGCTAGGGGTCCCTCTTATTCCTTCATTGGATAGCCTTGGGCATTTGCAAGGCATATTTAGAGACTCGCGTCCCAACGACTCACCTCGATCCATCCTTTCAAAATCCAAGAAAATGAAAACATAAAGTATAAACAAGTTCAAGGCATAGGCATAAATTAAAGAAAGTTACAAATATATTTGTGAGTTTAGTCTCACAAGTATGGGGTGGCCTAAACCAAAGAACAACTTCAAGGAATAATCTTATATTGAAGAAAACAACAAATAAACAAAAAACATAAGTTATAAAGTAACTTCAAGGCATACACGTATAAATCGAAGGAAACAACAAGTAATCAAAAAAATTCTTTATATATTTTTAAAAACTTGAAAGCATATGCATGTATTGAAGAAACCGACATATAAATTTTTTATTTTATTCTGATAAGTATGGAGTGGCTTGAATGAGATAACTTAAAGGCATATGCATATGTTAGCAACTAACTAATATGCTCAATATGCTCAAAGTAAAGCCAAAACCCAATGAATGTGGGGCCAATAATATTTTGCATTAGAAGGGAGCAAAAGGACATATTCAAGTCATATAATTTGTTCTTAAATGAGCAAACAAAATTGACCACTACAATACATTCTCTCCCCATACTGTTCATCCACATCTACAAGCCTAGCCCAAGTTTGGACTTAAAGAGATCTATGATCGATTTGTTTGGAAAAGGTGGAATGCGATATGCCTTAAAAAACGACACGTTATAGTTAGATGGATCAAACACCTTAACTAGAAACATAGAGGTTGAAGGTTAAGTATGGCTATTGATTATAGTATAGTACTTTGCTAGGTGGAACATTCAATCTTGGTCGAGCATGATGGAGTTTAAGCACTTAATAATGGCAGTTTTAAGTTTGTCTTAGCTAGCCAAGTCTAATAAGTGAGGCTTGGAGAGTTAGGTTTTTTCAGTCATGAGGACTGAGCCACAAATCACCTTCAGTCTAGGATAAGGATGCAATAATTTATAAATGAGCTATGATTTTACCTATGTTGATTCACTAAGGAGTTATTCAACGAAGATAAAAATAAAATTAAAAAAAACACGTATTTATAGGTTTCAAAAACATATTATTCTAGCATATTAGATACTTTTCCTTACTTGGCCAGTGTTATGTGTTGAGTTGTTTGGAGCTCTATCCTTCAAAGAGGGAATCCCAATTATATTGAAAATTGGGTTTGGGTTATGTGGGAGTGCTCAAGATAACATATTCACCCTTGTTGCTTCATTCCCATCTTGGAGGTGGCACGCACATGAGTTGGTGCCTATGGTTGGGAGGAAAAATGATCTTATGGAGATATTTCCTTAAGTGCTATAACGACTAAGTATTTTTATCTTAAATATTTAAGCTACAAGAATTAATTATTGTATTTTTTCATTTGAGTAAATGTTATGAGAATAAATTGGTGAATGATTATGTTCAAGATATATATTCTGGGTTGTCTAGGAATTATGTGTAGATTTCTAAGGTTGCGTCATCCATCAACTCATGCTATATAGTCCATAATTTAGCCTCTATTATGTAAATTAAGAGGAAACCATGCCAACTATATGGAATTAACATTATGAGTATAAAACAGATGACATAACTAGAAGAAATTCTAATTATATATGTATGAGACTTTTATAAGTATTTTGATATTTTCTTCTATGTAACAAGCTAATAATTTGAGAATTGTGTGTTTGAATGATTAATTGTATAATTGGATCAAAATAAGTTTGTAAAACATGCATGTTGTTAAATAATTCTCATAGTGATTTGAGGAAATTGTTGTGCATATATGTTTATTTCCATTGTAATATTGAATTGATATATGTATGTGTGTGTTAAAATTAGTCAAGGGATTGCTAAGGATTAAATGGAATCACATTCGACAAACCTAATTAGGGGAGAAGACACAATTTTAATAGTGTGCCATCACAACCAAGGTAGGCAAGTCTAAGTATAGTGAAACAATGTTTACACAAGACAAATTGATCATGACAAGGAATACCATAGGATGGTTTTTTCTAGTGTTCTTGGAATATTTTGTACATATTTTTAGTAATTCAAAGCCTCTTGGAATTTGCATGGACATAGAAGAGCATGCATTAGTTTAGGAAGGAGTAAAGAGAAGCTTCTAGAACCACAAAGGCATGCACTTCAAGATTTATCATGTAAGATAATAACTTGAAAATATTTCGAGGTCTTTAGGATATGCCAAGTTTCTTATGGGTGACAAAAGTTTCTTAGAGTTTTTCTAGTCTTATCCAATTGAATACTTTTTTTTTTATATTTTTTCTTTGTTATGTTTAATGAATTTTTAAAGAAATAGTTCGAGGAGTGTTTTCTAATATAGTTCCAATAGTGTTTTGAATTGGAAAAAGACCATGTGGCACTTCATGCTAATGAAATAGAGTCCATATGAACTCTGCACGAAGTCTATATAGACTTTGTGCAGAGTTCATGTTACTAACTCTATGCAGAGTCAACAATCGTCCTCCAATATCTCGTAGAACAATATCATTTGCATTGATGTTAAAACCTGGTTTGAAAATTCGTTGTTCGTAATATGTCCGTGTATAGGAATCTGAATATGGACAAAGAGTCAAAACAGAACTGAGGAAACAATGATTGTAGCATCCATGAATGTCATTTCAAGCCAAGGCTTCAATTTATAAAGTTGTCAAATAAGATTAAAAACCTATGTTAAAACTCATCCACAAATTTTCCGGTAGAAATAGTGAAAGTACTAACATTTCAAAGGTATTTTTTTATAAGTACACTCCAGGTTCTTTGATTTGTTTGTTCTCTCTTTAGGTAGATTATTTCCCTCTTTCCACTCTATGAATTTTTCAAAGGCCCTTTGGATTGGAGTATTGGTGCACTATTTGATCTCTTCATTGGAACAAAGGGATTTGCAACGTATTTGTGTTGCTCAATGATTAGATTACTTTCAAGTGGTTAGAAGTCCCTAATTTTCATTGACTTATTATGCATTATAGGGAGTTGAAGGATATTATAAGGGTGTTATGAAATCATGAAGAGTCCATTTAGGGAAACAAAAAATCAATATTTTCATTTCCAACCAAAATTCATGAAAATGAAGAATAGATAGTCAATCAAGTTGTAACAATTATGAGCACTCTTGTCCAATGTAAGAGGAAATAGTCATTATATAGGTTGACTGTAATATGATTTGGAATCTGGTTATCAATATGAGCAAGGGAGACTAATTCGGGGCCTTGAATTAGGCGTAGTTTGTAAATTAAAACTATGGGGGATCATAGGAAGATGAGACTGTGAATCAACTTGTAGATAACATGGAAATAACAAAACCAGAGTTGGAACCAGTCAAACCAACAATGGAAGAAACAAACAATCGATATACATTTTGCTAAGTTTTTATTGTACTAGGTGTATCTTGTAGAATCTATACAACTCAAAAGTGTTGGAATTTTTTTTCCTTTGGATATAAATAGGAATTTTTATATGCTAGTACACAGTGTGTTATTTAGTTATTATATGTCACTTTTGAAACAGACCTTGATGTACGTTCTCTATAGATTTCATGTAGTCCTTTTTACTGATATTAAATCTCCTAGTTACAATTAAAAAAATAAAAATTGTTGTTAGTAAAGTATGTGTGTATGAATTATGTTATGCATCACCAGATGAACAACTTTAATCTCTGCATTCTATTTATATACTTGAAGTAAAGGTCAACAAAAACTAAAACACTAAGTAGTTCATTCGAAATTTACATTTTACAAATAAATATAGTGATTTAGCTATTATGATACTAAAAAAATAAACCCTCCATAACTCAAACACAACATATACACAACATAAGTAGAAAATTAACAAGTACATTTGAAACTAACTTTAGATAAATTTCCAAATTTTAATTACATTAGCTAATAAAATACTAACTACTTAATTAAGAGTCTAAATGTACATGTTTGACAATTATAAAAAGTTCAATATATAAATTGAAACTAAAAATAATTTTTTTGGGGGATGGAAGGTATTGTACACACTCTGGGCACTCTATAAGAATGGGTAGAGTCCATATGGATTCTGTGTGAATGGAAAAAGTCCATATGGACTTTGTGCAGATTCCAACCAAAATAAAAATAAAAAATTATAACAAAAAACAAATTAAAAAAAAATTTACAAACATAAACCAGATTTACCTAGCCTTGATTCCTACGCCCTACGCCTGGATTTGCCAACAACACCAACATTCACCAACCGCCAACGTTCGCCAAAAACACAAACCACCAGTGTTCTCCAACAACACCTATATAGTAAAAATGTACATATTTGACATTTATAAAATTTCAATATATAAATTGAAACTAAAATTAAAAAATGTTGGGGATGGAAGTTATTATACAACACTCAACCACCAATGTTTGCCAACAACACCTGTAAAGTAAAAATGTGAATATTTGACATTTATAAAAAGTTCAATATACAAATTGAAACTAAAATTAAAAAATGTTGGGGATGGAAGTTATTGTACAACACTTTGTGCACTCCATTCGCAAAGAGTGCCATGGAATCTGTCCATTCACACAAAGTGCCATATGGCACTCTGTGCGAATGGACTATGTGTAGAGTCCTACCCGATCTATATGGGTTTGTGTTTTCATTCCTTGTTGACAATGCTTGCATAAAGTATTGGTTGGTTTTGTGATCTTGGGCATTTCTCTGACTGCTTCTCTTTTGCTGACTTTGACAAGGTTATCAAAATGTATGTGAGCCATTCTTCTGTGCCACAACCAACTTTCATCTTCCTTTCCTAGACAACACTTTTCATTTCCAATTTCACTTAACACATATATGTTGCTTGAAGTTCTTGCAATTGTAGCAATAAATTTTCCTGAACCTTCTTTTCTTATCTCAGACTTTTGCGAATCGAAAGTAACTTTATGACCTTGGTCACACATTTGACTCACACTTAGAATATTATGTTTCATATCTTCTACTACTAGAAAATTTTCTTCCTTTGTATTATTGTTCTCAATTCTGACTATGCCTTTTCCAATGATTTTAGCTGAATCGTCATTTTTGAAGGAGACTGATCCATCTCTTTCCTTTCTTAAAGTAAGAAACTTGTCTCTATCACCTGTCATGTGTTTTGAACAACCACTGTCAACATACCAACCGTGTTTATTTTGCTTAGCTTGTAGAGAGAGTGTGCATTCTTCATTGCTATAATGACTCTTCTTTCTTATCCATGTCCTTTTCTGAGGTTCCTATCTGCAACTGTTGTTATTCTGTTGTGGTTCTCTAGGAGGGATTGTCATTCTGCAATATTTGGCCATGCGTCCAAAGTTGTTATATTGTAACATTCCACTTCAATGCTCAAGGATTCAAACCTGTTGTAACTTCTTCTCTGTGTTTCACTAGGCCTTCTTGAATAACCCTTTTGTGTATGACTTTCAAATTTTTTTATGTTCCTGTTGTTAGCTCTGCAATTCAAAAATTTATGTCCAAAATTATTACATGCATAACATATACCAAAAAATATAGTTTAATACATGGGAGTTGAAGATATTCTGAAAGGATATACTCTTATGAATTCTTCTTCTTACTGAGGCCTATGTATCAGTTGGTGATTCTGAAATCTTAATCTTCTCGGTGGAGGGGTGTCCCTGTAATCTTCCTTGTAGATCTTCCTATCCCCTTTGCTTGTTTTTGCATAGCTTTTTGGATATGTTTCTTGCTCTTTTGTTTTGGATCTTGATCCATTTTCTGTCTGATTGTATCCAACTCCAGACTTTTCATAAAGAGGTTTTTGACTACTGATAATGTCATCCAAAACTTTTGAGTTGTTCTGCATATTTTTCTTTTGAAGATCCTTTCTTAATGTGACAATCTCTTCTTCCAAATTTCCAATGATCCTGTCTTTTTCTTCTAGATGTTCTTTGAGTGTTTCTTCAATTATTTTATCTTCTTCTATTTGAACTTTCAAATTTGTGGTCATTTGTTCTAGTTCTTGAGTGCCTTCTTTCTTGTCTAGTTCTGCTTGTAGTTTCTTGTTTTTCTTCTTTTCTCTTCTGATAACTTCTATGACACATATCAATTCTTCTCGGTAGTCAATTGTTGCTTCTTCATATTCTTCTTTGGAGTCTTCTTTATCAGAGTCTTCTACTACCATGAATAGAACTCTTTCTGTCTCACTGTCACTGACTTCATCTTCATCTAATGATGATATGTCTTCTTTGGGGCATAATATTTTCTTGAAAACTTTCTTTGTGGTTATTTTTCCTTTATATATTTGTTTTCTATTTGAGTAACCTTCATCATTTCTCTTTTTCTTATGAGGAAATTTTTTAGCAAAATGACCAACACCATCACAATTAAAAATAAATAAAAGGAATCTTACCTCTATACCTGCCGTTGGTTTCCTTGTTCAATATTTTGACAAAGTTGGCCACTTCTTCATCATCTTCCGAGACATCACTATTGCTGCTAATTTATTTTTCTTTTTTCTTTGACTTTTTGGATGCTTTGAAGGCTGCTTCTTTTGTATCCGGATTTTCCTGTTTATTTCTCATTTCATATGCTGTGAAGATTCCATGTAATTTGTCCATGCTTATTGAGTTCAGATATGCTCTTTCTTCTAGTGCTGATATCTTAGGGTCAAATCTCATAGGAAGAGATCTTAGTACCTTTTGAACAATTACAGATTCTTCGATTTCTTCTCCCAATCCTATGATTGCATTTACTGTTTCATCAACTCGTAAAAAATAAGCTGCAATATTCTCATCTTCCTTCATCTTAAGTTGTTCAAACTGACCTATGTAAGTTTGAAGCTTTGTTGATTTGACTTTTGAATCTCCTTCATAAATATTTCGAAGTTTGTCCCAAATCTCTTTAGCGGATTTACAATGTGCAACTTTGGTGAATATTGTTTCACTAAGACCATTCATAAGTGCATTTGTGGCTTTGGAATTATTCTGATCGAGTTTCACTGCTTTGTAATTTGTTTGCGGAACTGCTGGTAATATGTATCCATCTACAATTGATTGCCAAATTTCAAATCCCTGTGCCTGTATATATGTCTTTATCCTTATGCTCCAAAATGCATACTTATGTCCATCAAACTGTGGTATTCCATTTTTATACAAGTTTTTGCTCTCTATGATCTTCCTTTCAGTGGTTAAACTGATTTCTGAAGGAACCCACTCTGATTCCAATTGTTGGATTACTGAGAGGGGGGGGGGGTGAATCAATAATAGAACAATGCAATCTTTTTTAACCATATAATGCAAGTGTTATATCAATGTAGTATTATCATCCAATAATTGCAGAGTAAATAAACAATGAACAAATGAGAAATCATACACAATACACCAGTGTTTTTACGTGGAAAACCAAAGAGGGAGAAAACCACATAATGTTTTTTCTTATATGTCTTGAAGAATTACATTCATTAGAAGCACCAACTTCCTTTGTTTTTCAGTTGCAATTGGAAGGAGGCTCTAACTTCCTAGTTTCTTAGGCTACAACCTGAGGGAAGCTCCAACTCCCCAATTCTATGGCTACAACTAGAAGGAGGATACAACCCCCTAAGTCCTTCAACTACAACCACCTGTCCTTTCCCCTTGTTGTTCCATAGTCTGTACTTGAGGCTTTAAAAAGTATAGTGTCTAGGCATCCGAAAGTTAGTAATGTGTAAAAAGGGAGGAGAGTATAACTTCCAGAAAGGAAGCTAGGGTTGATTTCTAGGTTGTCGTTGTCTAGCTTCCATCTATTCCTGGATGTTTATATCATGTTCAATTGCAGCCCATGAACGTTCAAGTTCTACCCGGGTGGTGGTTGTTTTAAGTATAGTATCAAAGAGATTTAAGGTGATATGGGTTTGGTCTGATAAACCAGGTTCAATATTAGGTTGTCCTACAACATGGACAATCATAGAGGAAAAAAAGAATTTAAAGGAAAACTGAAAGTTTTTATGCTGTATCAATTTAATCTTATAAAGAGAACTTTGAAATTAATGTCAAGGACAAAATGAAAACCAAAGGTCTTTTTCCATAACTGTGTTATATTTGGAATAAATAGTGTGTGAAATATGAGAAAAACATTTAGCTATTTACAAAGTAAGGCTCCTATCAAGGGAGAATCTCACTCCTTAAACAGAGGAAGGAAATAGACTAAGAAGGAATCTGACGAAGCATAAAATATGACAACTTAAAGGTTCAAAGGTCTTGTATCTGTTGTTAGTCGATACAAAGGAAAAACTGTAAACAATATAGTTGAATAAAGTTTAACCACCACAGTAGAAGTTTTACTAAATTGCAGTGCAACATTCATCAGATGTATATAAGCGAAATAAAATTGAATATGAATAAAAAAGAGAACAAACTCATAACACAGTCTTGACGGAATCAAGATTCTCTAGATTTCTTTGTATTAATTCTCCAAAAGAAGATAGCCTCTATTACAATCAACCAAAAAGGTACAACCCTTTTTCTTTCTACAAAATGTATATTTATACAGGTTTTTCTATACTGGAATCTCAATCGTTCCAGAGGTTTTCGGTTACAATCAAAGGAGTTAAAACGCTTCGTTTCTTTATCTATGTCCTCATTTGGTAATGGAAACCTACCTCTTCGCCTGCTCCATTCAAATAACGCACTTCTCTACCAACTGTGATATCATCTTAGAAGGTTCTGCTTGGTTATTGGCCTAAAAAACATAACAATCTTTCACCAATCGTGGCAACTTTCCTTCCACCTACTGGTCTTTGGTGCCGATAGAACATAAAAATATACTTGGTTTAATTAGCCATTTATCTATTTGAATTATGTCTGTCTGGGTTATTTGTGAAATTTCGGCCAATTCTCTTTCTTCATTTCCTTTGATATTTAGCAGATATTTGGTTGTATTGATCTGACCCAGTATCTCAATGCTACTTTCACCATCAAAACCCAACCACATCCCATTTAACAAACCAAAAGTTTCTTCACAAGATTTTCTTATCTCCTTATCTTGTTGTCTTCCTTAAGATATATTTCGCTCCCATTCTTTCAACAAGATATTGCCCCTGGTCTACTCTGAGATGGGAAAATTGGAACTACTGCTTATTTCCTTTCTCGTTGTGGCTATAATAACCTGCTGGAACACAACCCGAGCCACTCTCACTTCCATTTCTCTGAGAGAGAGGTTCTCCAATATCTGATCAATGAGTTGGAAACTAATTTGAATCGTTTCCACTTTAACAAGCAGACCTTGTTGTGCCACCGATAACCTTTTTCTCATTTCTACTGCTTGGGATTGAAATATCTCGATATCAATTACCTGGATTTCGACTAACTCTAATTTGGCCTAAAGATGCTCTATCAATTCTCCTTGTTGGGCTATCTGTATCTGACTTGTTTGAACTATTAGCTGTGTCTGTTCGAGATCAGCTTTGAGCCGCTCGATTTCATTTTGATCATCTATTCTAGTTTGCTCCAAAGTTGCATTCGCCTGATCTTTGACAACAGCCTCTGTTGTAGGTAGTTTAGCCTCTAATGTCTTGATTAGACGATTTTTTCTCTTTAGCTGATCTTTTAGGGTCTCGATTGAATATTGGTTTACCGTAGCGAAAGCACCCAATGTTCCTGCTATTTGCGTTGCAAATTCTTCTTTTTTTATGGTTCTTCCATCGGTTATAATTTTAAATTTCTTGGATACAGTACCCGCCTCTTGGTAGAGTTCTTGTCTCACGACATCCTTTCTCCTCTTATCGAAGAAGAATTCATTCGGAAGTAGCTCTTCCACTGATATGGGTGTTAATTCTTCACCAAAAATCCAACCTACGTCTGGTATTCCCTTTGTCGACTGCAAGGGAGTAACAGAAACAATGGGATTACTAACCTGTTTAGATGATTTCCCTAGAGTAACAACTGAAGTTGACTCGCTTGGAGGATCGGAAGCCTTGGCTTCCGGTTTTGGGCCCCCAGTTTGCTCTTCTTTGTCCTGTTGTTCTTCTTGGCCGGGTGCTGAATATTTGGAGCCTTCGACTTTTGTTTTCTGCACCTCTACAGTCGTTGGATTCTCGCCCCGTAATACTAGGGGAAGACAGCTCCACCTATGTTCTTGGAATTTGAAAACATTGGCCCTCTCTTCGGGCGACAGGGCTTGTATCCGAGCCAAAACCTCGGCATACGATCTCGCGCCTCGGAAAATATCATCATGAGGCGAATTCTCGTTCTCAAACCTTTTAAGGCCACAACTAGCCAAGTGATTGCTCACGACCCTGTGTGGGTCGTGTTTCTTGAATTCAGTATGAACTAATTTTATATCTTGTAAGGTTGTTGCCTCGGCCTTTGCATGCCCAAAATCTAATAAAGAATAGGTTTTTAAATGAATGGGGAAGGTGGCCATACCTTCTTTGAAAACCCCTTCATCTCTTTACTTATGCCACCAATCATGGTTTGCGTGGCGATCTCGCGACAAGCCAACTTATCGGGTATAAATAATGGTAGAGCATGTGGAGGGGAAAAAGCGCCAAAAACCCTGATGTATGAAAACTCATCCTCCACATACCAGTCGGCTACCCTGCTCAAATTGGCTGCAATGCTATCTGAGATCTGGGGCGGTGGATTACCGAAGATGGAAACATGCATCAGTATCATTACCCAATTGAAGATTTCATATATAAAATCCGAGGCCTTATCCTCCCAAAGCTTAGAATGATAGACATGGATAGGCTCGATCTCCGATGGAGCCCAGCTCCAACTCATTAAGGAAAAGGTGTCATGGAACACATGGCGTCCATGATGTATGCAGACATAAAAAATGAGGCGGCTCTCCTGCTTGATCTATGCGTCCGATATTCTGTAATCCGACTGGTCAAACTATCTGACAACAGTTTGGCCCAATCGAAAGAAAAACCTTCTGCTACTGTATGCATCAGAGGCACCCATGGGAGGAAAAAATGCGTCGTGTCTTCCCTCCCATACAATCTACAGGTCATCATCGCTATGTATTTGAACTGTGGTTCCAAAGATGATATGGAATAAACTCCATTGCTATCTACCCTGAACTTCGCCGGGTGTGAGACCCAATCTTTGATCAAATCAGATAAGATTTTCCCGTATTGCTCGCATTCCTTCTGTTTAAAATATTCTAGAAACTCTGCATTATATGTGAAGTTCGACGTGGGTGGTAACTTGTACATCGCTTGTAAGTTTTCTGGTCTAAAGGTCCCAACAATGACCTTCTGCTTGCTAATGATGGTTCTGGTAGGAATATCTACATGATCTAGCACCCATCAGATCATGTCATAGTAAGGCAGCAGACGTGGCCTGGCCGCTACTTTGTGCATCTCTGCCTGGATGATGATCTTGTATTTGGTAGTCATGTCATCTTTCTCGTTGTCACTAGAATCGTCCGAACAATTCACCAACTCTGATTGCAAAACCTCTGAGATGTATGACCAGGTTCAGACAGAATCAACGCTTTGAGGTGAAGTATCCAAAACATTATCAGAGCCTTGTCCTGAAATTTCAGCATTTGTCTTGGACGCTTTTCACGGGGCCATGACAGAAGATTGTGACTTAACCCTCCTGTAATAAAATTGTGTATACATATAGAGATCAGTTCGCTGAGAAAAAATTATCTGCGCGGGATAGAAATGAGCTTTATGAATAGAACAGAAAGGAAAAAATATATATCTTCAATCATTTAAAAACCTGGTGTCATTATGAACAGAACAATGACATCATATTTAGAGGTATATTTAGCAATAAAGACCCTATCCTTACTTGCCTTTTCACCTCATTTCCAATTAATGCTATAAATTTCGACGGTTCGTGACACAAGTTGGTGCAAGGAAAATTTAAAATTACCTCGTAGAATGTGCATATTATTATTTGTATTGAACACTGATTAAGCTGGCTTAGCTTTTTTTATTAAGCTTACTTAAACTTTAATCAGCCTTTCGACGTTCTTTGTATCGGGAATTTTCATTCTAACCTGAGATAACGATGATTAGATTTGGTTGAGAAAGGATGTAACTAGGATTAAGTGTTTAATTAATCATGTTTTAATTTATATCGTGACTTCGCGGCTCAGGGTTTCGAGGGTATAGTTTCCGTGAGGAGTGCGAGTTGAGTCACGAAATCCCGAGATCATTATGATGTGACTTATTTAAACCAGAAGGTAAACCGGATTAAGTTTTTTAATTAATAATGTCTGAGCAATATCGCGACTTCGCCACTCGGGGTTTCGAAGGTATAACTTCCGGGAGGAACGTATGCCGAGTTGCGAAATCCCGAGAGACTTTAACCATGGTCCAAACTAAACACCCCTGACACTAACCCGAGTTACTTATGTAAAAGTCTCGCGGCTTCGTCTTTCAGAGTTATAATGATAATGTTTTAGGAGAGAGTGAACGTCGAGACGCGAAATCCCGACAGCACTTGACTGGGGTTTAAAGAATTTTACTCTCGGCTTTCACCTGAGGTAAGATTTTTTTTTTAAACTTTTCGCGACCTCGCACATCGGGGTTTGTAAATCTTGTGACTTGTAACTCCCGAAGAGTGATATTCTGAGGTATAAAGAGTAAAAACTTGTGTTTAATGATAAAAGGTGGTAACTTATGAAACATAACATCCTTCGCTATTTCGCATGTCGAAAATACTGAGATTTTCAGTAGGTAAATGTCACGAAGCGAAAAATAACTCAAAAACCAACATTTGACTTTAAAAAATATATTTAAACTAGTTGAAAAAGGTGGCTCCAACATAAGCTCCAACTAGGGATCTCGTCTTCCTGCAAGACAGGAAGAACAGTAGACCACGTGCCTGTATTGGGTAAATGGAGTCATTTGTTTCACTTCTGCTAAACTTTCTTTAGGGAAAATATAAACAGAGGGAAGAAAAGATTTTGTCTTTCACTTCTGCAAAGATTTTAAATACTCACTATGTTTCATACTCAGCTATAGTCCCTTTCACAACTTTCTCTTTCTCTTTACTGAATTTAGGTTTGCATTAAGACAAATCAAAATAGTTCTAGGAAATCCAACAGATCTTGTAAATTTTGGCTTGCATCCAACGAAATTTATTACAGGTTTTTAATCGGGGAGTCCCGTCCAGACTTAGGATGTGGATCCAATCTCGAGAAACTTGATTACCAGAGTAGAGTGAAAATCATGTAGAACAACCTTACAAACATCTCAGATATTTCTTCACTGCCAGCGGGCCTGTTCAGTACCCTGGTGAAGTTATCTGCCCCTTTTTTGCTGAATTTCCTTTCACCACTTCGGAATATATTTATGCATTTAAATGCTGAGACGAGGGCAATCATTTCTGAATTTCTTTTCATCATCTCTTCAAACTAGATGTACAATGAGATATGACTTTCTTTTCACCATCTATCTTATAAATTTCTTTTTAGAACACGAAGTGGGGCAATCAGTTTGTATGAGGGGTGATGTTTGTATAATATTTTTCTATGGAGGCCTATTAACTTACTTTGATTTCTCAGTACCAACCTTCCCTTAACCTTCACCACACCTTAACCCGCAGGAAAAAGGGGAAAAATCATTTCTAGGGGTTTTCCTTAGAGCAAGCTTCAATCTTTCGAAACTGTTGAAAAACCCAAAACAATTAGGATCCATCTATGCATAACTTGCTTAGTAAGAGACTGAGGAGTTATGAAGACCAGCTTCCTTTCCAAAATACGCTTTACAGTTTTCAAAGTTAAAACATAATCTCTTCCCCCTCTGTATATAAATCCAGAAAGGTACTTGGCTTTTTAAGAAAATAAAAGTGAAGACTAGAAGAAAGGTGATGGACAGATTTTTGTACACTGATGAGCAGGGGTCGAAAATTAAAATCATTTTTTGAAAACCCTTTCCCAGAGATGCTTTACTTAACTATCACCTATCTTTATTTTAAGTTAACTTATTAGGACCCAGAGAAAGTAATTGTTCTTTTTAATAACCACTAAACGAAAACATTAGATTGATGGAACCTTTACGACGCTTAGGAGACCTTTGCTTTCTTAAAGAACAGAATTCTCAGGAGTTCATAACTTTACCTTACCATTTTGAAACAACCGAAAACCTTTCTATCACCTGATTTCAGTGAATTCAACCTCCGATACATGACTTTCCGTTTTCTCCTTTCGCTCGTTTAGGTCGCAAACCGAAATCCTATAAAACACGAAGAGTGTCCCTAAAAAGAGTTGAATGTATTTGAAAATTCCGTATCTCTATTTATACTGACCTAATTAATTAAAAATGAAAACTTACCTTAAGGGAATTATGAAATAGAAATCAAATACAAACCGGTATATACAATGGAAATCCTTTGGGAACCAATTATTTCATGTAGTGTTTTACCATCCAGATTTTCTAATAAAAACGATTTTTTTCCTTCGGAAGCTGCGACTCTAAATGGTCCATACCAAATATGATCGAATTTAGCGTGTTTCACTGAATCTTCCTTCCTAGCATCCCATCTTAAGACCAAATCACCCAGAAGAAACTCTCTATCTTTTGTCTTACGGTCAAATAATGTTTTCATGTCGTCTTGATATTTTTGCAATCTTTCGTCCACCTCGACCCTGTGCTGTTGTAATTCGATCAGTTGATTTATTCTCCTTGTGACGTGGTTTGGTTCTTCTTTATCATCTTGCCATAGTTTCATTATGAGAAGTGCCAAGTTTATGGGTAAACCACGTCAGTCCCGTATACCATCTAGAAAGAAGAAATGCCGATGGATTTTTTCATGCCAATCCGATTCGCCCATAGTGCGTATTTTAAATGTACATGCCAAGATCTCTTGTTCTCGTTCAACAATTTCTTAATTATGTTGATCAAACTCTTGTTCGAAGACTCAGCTAGTCCATTTCCTTGGGTATAATATGTTGTAGAATGGCAGAGTACAATATTGTGTTTTTGGCAAAAACTGATCATAGCCATAGATTTAAGGCCCTGGGCATTATCTATTACTATCTTTCGGGGCCAGCCGAATCTAGATAAAATGTTTTCTTCTAGAAAATCTATTACCACTGAATCTGTATCCCTCCTGGTTGGAATAGCCTCTACCCATTTAGCAAAGTAATCTGTGGCGGTTAGGATCCATTTGTGTTGAGCGCTGGAATGGGGGTTAATTTCGCCTATAAAATCTAGTTCCCACTACTGAAAAGGGGCCTTTGTTTTGACTGGGACTAAAGGTAGCGCTGGGAGTTTATGCTTGCCTGCGAACAGTTGGCAAGGGTCGCAAGCCCTGACTTTGGCATTTACATCCGAGAAAAGTTTAGGCCAATAATACCTTGCCCTCAGGATTTTATAAGCTGTCTCTCTCCAAGCGTGATGTCCCCCACACACTCCTTCGTGGAATTCACTTATGACCTCCTCCGTTTCAGATTCAACCAAGAAAACCAACATGAAGCCAAGTAGGTCCTTCCGAAACAATTTACCCTCAGATATACAGTATTTGACCGCATGTAGTTTTAGCATTCTGGCTTTGGATGAAGATAAATCACTCAGACACTTCAAAGTCAGTAGGTAGGATACTATGTTTTTGTACCAGTTAGAGGAGGTAAACTTCTCTTCGATTCCGGTTTCACTTGTTTTTTCATAGAGCTCACTCATATCTTCATCTTCTCCACATCCCTGTATGTTATTTATGCCGAGGGCTCTGAAATTATATTCAGCTAAGAGTTTAGCCAAACCTTGACCTTTTACTAGTTTCGTCGGCTTTATTTCCAGATCAAATTCTTGAATTTTTGTGAGCCACCGTCCCTTTTTTCCGTCACTGGCAAGCTGCACTAAAATGCCTTTAACGGAGCTAGTAGGTACATACGTGATTATCTTGGAATGCAATACATAAGTTCTAAAATCCTTTAATGCCTTTACCATAGCATATGCTTGTTTTTCCATTATATCGTACTTTAGTTCCGTGTCTCTAAGACTTTTGCTGAAAAGGGCTATTGGTTGTTCGAAACCTTCCTCATTGTTTTGGAGGAGTACCACGGCAATGGTATGCTCGGAGGCGAATGAGAAAATAAGAAAATCCTTTAGATAGTCGGGGCTTGACAGTACAGGTGCCTCGCTTATAACTCTCTTGATAAGTGCAAACGATTATTTGGCCTCTGTTGTCCATTTTACCTCGTTGTTTTTCTTTAACATACCTGTGATTAATTTCACAATTTCAGCAAAGTTTGGAATAAACCTTCTCAAAAAGTTTATCTTTCCTAACAATGACTGAATTTCCTTTACATTTCTAGGAATATTTATTGTGTCTATAGCTTGAACCCTGCTGGGATCAATTTTAATTCCGTCTTGGGACACAATATGCCCCAGGAGTTTACCTTCTCGCATGGCAAAGTGAGACTTTTTGGGGTTTAAAGACAGACCGAACTTGCAACATTTTTCGAAAGTCTGTTTGAGATGTATTAAATGATCTTCGTCAGACTTAGAAAAAACGGTTAGATCATCAAGATAGATAACTACAAACTTGTCTCTTTCGCCAACGAAAGTGATATCCATAGCACGCCGGAAGGTGGCACCTGCATTCATTAGACCGAAAGGCATTTTATCATACATGAATGTACCTCAGGGTGTAGTGAAGGCTGTTTTTTCTTTATCTTGTTCATTTACAACAATTTGATTATACCCAGAGAAATTGTCGATCATAGACATCCTATTTTCTCTGACTACCTTTTCTAAGACGTGATCCATTTTTGGTAAATAATAGTTGTCTTTGAGGAAAGATTTATTTAAATTTCTGAAATCAACACACAGTCTAATCTCCCCACTCTTTTTTCTAACCGAGACTAGGTTTTCCACCCAATTCGAGTATCTCAAAGGTACTATTATTTTCGCGTCTAAAAGCTTCTTAACTTCTCTTTCGACTACGGGTAATAAGATAGGGTTGATTTGTCTAAGCTTTTGCCTAAAGGGTTTGACACCAGGCTTCAGAGGTATCTTGTGTTCGATCCCTCAACAAATATGATATATGCAGCAATACTGAACATCCAATACCATCTCAAGAGCTAAACCCTAGCTCACAAAACATACCTCAAACAAGATGTGCCATATCTCTCATAAATAAACCCCAACCATGTTGCTGCTGCACTTTTTCTGTCGCACTTTTTCTGCGGCACTTTTTCTGCCGTGATTTTTTTGTTGCACGTTTTCTGCCGCGATTTTTCTGCCGCACTTTTTTTTCCGCACTTTTTATGCTGCACTTTTTCTACAGCGATTTTTTTGCCGCGATTTTTCTGTCGCACTTTTTCTGCCACACTTTTTCTGTCGCACTTTTCTTGTCGCACTTTTTCCTGCCACACTTTTTCTGCCGTAGTTTTCCTGCTGCACTTTTTCTGCTGCAAATTTTCTCTATCAATAATACTTGCCCAAATAACCTTTCACAAAAATAGATATTCAATGATATTCAAGTGTGATTAATGTTAGGATATTTAGACACTTAGTAGTTAGTTAAGATCTACTTGGTCTAATATGTCGTTAGGTAAAAGTGTGTTTCTTTAGTATGCATTTGTAGTTAGGCAATCCGACGGTTACGATATGTTCCCGACATAGAGTGATCCGACGGTTCATACTCTCCTCGATCTTAACAGCCATTGATCTGTGGCTTAACACTCGATTGGTCCATGATCTCTATTTAAAGAGAATGGAGGGTCATTTTCCAATGATCGATTGTGAGAAACTCTCTTGTAAAATCTCTCTGTAATCTTTTTCTTTGCATTAATAAACTGCTCCAAGTGGCCGCGTTGGCTGGGGTCG
>ML792751.1:182507-194946 GCA_009831015.1 Picea engelmannii
TAGGTAAAAGTGTGTTTCTTTAGTATGCATTTGTAGTTAGGCAATCCGACGGTCACGATATGTTCCCGACATAGAGTGATCCGACGGTTCATACTCTCCTCAATCTTGACGGCCATTGATCCGTGGCTTAATACCCGATTGGTCCATGATCTCTATTTAAATAGCATGGAGGGTCATTTGTCGATGATCGATTGTGAGAAACTCTCTTGTAAAATCTCTCTGTAATCTTTTTCTTTGCATTAATAAACTGCTCCAAGTGGCCGCGTTGACTGGGGCCGTGGATGTTTCCCCGTAGGGGTTTTACCACGTGAAAACATTGGTGTGTTGATCTTTGATCTGGTTATGTGAGTGGTTACTGAAGGTGTTCGTCCTCTGTTGGAATACCTGTGTTGTCGAACAATTAAATGAGAAATTTTTTCCTCTTATTAATACTTTCATGTAGCATTACACTTTCTTTCTTTTAGGGATTTCTCCATTTACTTTATTATTTAAATAATTTGTTTTGCAAACACTTGACTTTTGGGGGCTTCTATATGACTCATGAGGGTTCTTCAAATTCATATGGACATAAATATCTAACCGTGAGGAGTTATGTGACGTTCCACATACCACTGAAAATGGCATGACAAACACTATCCATCTAGGATAGTTTCACTGACAAATTCATTGACCTTCATCTCATTATTCCACAATTAAGCATGGGTTCTCTAACCATACTTCTAGGATAACTCAATCTGCAAAGCGTCTTCCCGTGATTGATTTCACCATAAGGGGACCACTTTGGAGTTCATCCATTTGTACTTCTTATCAACCATGACAAGACAATAATGAGTCATCTTTACATCAAACAAACTTGGGTCCATTACCCAAACCTTTGTGCTACCAGGATTTCTTCAAGGGTTGACATCAATGACAACCAACCTTAATCAACATAAAATTGATAATATACTTGAGTCTTTTAGAAGTCCGAGACCCACATGACTATTGGGAACTCCTTTCGATAAATCTCCATTGGAAATTCCATTAATAATGTTCATAATTATCTCTGCATTTTTCAGCCCGCAACACTGTCGGGATCGCTCTAGCGAATTTTCCCATCGAGCGACAACTTTAGCATACTCACAATTATCTCATGGTAGGAATCCCACAAGGATGTCATGCTTACCTCATAAGACTCTCCTCTTCAGGATGACGTATCACCTCACTACAAGATTTTGCTGAAACCCGTCGTCTACAATACTATCGAGTAGATCACTCTGAAACACATTCAAGCTCCTAAAAAGCTTTGTTGATCTCCATGGATGTTCATGATTTATTCTTTACACCCATCACATGGTCAATATTTATCCTTGGCTCTTATTCTATTCCTCTTGGCACTTGCCTTTGGAAACTACGGTTCCCACATATACCCAACTACCACATTGCATTCGCGCATTCGTGTGTCCTTTGCCGACGTGTCTCGTGACATGACAAGCTAGTGTGGCATGATGACTCAACAAGATGATGTGGAATTCCCTTCTTCACCTATCCCTCATGAGGAAACGTGCTCGTATGATAGATTGGACGATGGACGTTCATGCTGATCAATGGCCCAGATTAATGTGAATTCCCGACTTGTGCGACCATTAACAAGGTCACAGGTTCTCTGATAAATCTAATGACTGATATCTATAGGATCTGAGGGCCCATATTCTTTTCGGTCTCAAAGATGTAAGAAAGTTAGTTGGTTTAACTAACTCTTTCGGAAATGCAAAGTCATCGCGACTCCTCCCACATGAATCGATCCACAAAGAATGTCCTGTAAGATTTTGACAGTCGAGAATCACTCCAATCGATGATCCATATCTATATGGGTCCTTTAACTGCACAACGATTAATGGGATTTACTAGACCCCAAAAGGTCTAACAGTCAAGATCTACCGCTAATCAATGACTCTTGTTCATACAAAACCAACCAACACTTTATGAAAGCATTGTGAACAAGGAAAGAAAACAAAGACCAAATTCAAATCAAAGGAATATTCAACAACAAAACCACTGGAAATTGTGCATATTGATCTAGTTGGACCAACTACAACAAAGGATTTAAAAGGTGATAAATAATTTATGTTATTAGTTGATGATTATACAAGAATGACTACAGTTTTCTTTCTCAAGAATAAGTTAGAATCTTTTGAAAACTTCAAGATCTATAAGGAAATGGTTGAAAATGAAATGGATTCAAAAATCAAATGCTTGAGATCTGATAATGGAGGAGAGTTCACTTCAAAGGAATTTATGGACTACTGCAACAACCATGGAATAAAAAGGCAATTCTCCATTTCTAGGACACCTCAACAAAATGGAGTTGTTGAAAGAAAGAACATGACAGTACAAGAAATGGCTTGAACAATTCTAATGGATTCCAAATTGACAGATATCTTTTGGACACAGGCACTGCATACAATAATTCACATTCAAAACATAGTAATTCTCAGAAACAACACTGACAAAACTCCCTACGAGCTATGGAAAGGAAGACTAGCAAATGTGAAGCACTTCAGAATTTTTGGGAGCAAATGCTGCATCAAAAGAGAATATGGAAGAATGGGAAAGTTTGAATCTCATGTGGACAAAGGAGTACTTGTTGGTTACTTAAGTACAAGGAAAGAATACAAGTGTTACAACCTGAGATAGAACAAAGTTGTCGAAATCATCAACTTAACAATTGATGAAACATGTAGACAATGATTAAAGGAAGAAGAAAATGAATCAATGGAACAAATTTACGAAGAAGAAGCATATGATTAAAATGAAGTAGATGGGGAAGATGAAGAAGATCCGAAAAAAGCAGAAGAGCAAGTTCAACAAGTGCCTCCAAAGACACCTAGCAGACGAGTACAAAATAATCATCCTTCAGATTAGAGTATCGGAAACAAGGATGCAGAAGTTGAGACTAGAAGAAGAATCCGTTCACCAGAAAAACACACCTAACACTCTCATCTACGATTGAACCAACCTGTTTTGAAGAGAAAAACAAGGATGAATTTTGGAATAAGGCCATGGATGAAGATTTCGATCAAATAAATAAAAATGATACTTGGGAATTGGTTCCAAGACTAAAGGATAAGAATGTGATCGACACAAAGTGGTTATACAGGAATAAATTGAATGAATATGGACAGGTTACAAGGAACATAGATAGATTGGTATGTAAAGGATATGCACAGGTTGAAGGAATCGACTTTGAAGAGACATTTTTCCCAGTTTCCATAATGGAAGCAATCCAATTGCTTTTAGCCTATGCATGCTCCAAAAATATTAAAGTGTATCAGATGAAAGTAAAATCATCTTTTCTGAATGGGGAACTTGAAGAAGAAGTCTACATTGAACAACCAGAATGATTTTCGTTGTTAGAGAATGTAGATTATGTGTGTAAATTAAAGAAGGCCATGTATGGTCTAAAATAGGCTCCTAGAGCATGGTACTCTAGACTGGATAAATATCTACAACAAGCATGGTTCAGAAAAGGAAGTGCAGACAACAACCTCTACATCAAGGTAATTCAAGATAGTATTTTATTAATTGATGTTTATGTTGATGATATTATTTTTGGTAGTGATGATGACATGTTAAACCATAAATTTGCAAAAAGGATATGTAGAATGAATTTGAAATGTCATTACTTGGATAACTATCATACTTTCTAGGACTTCAGATACGTCAAAGCCACCAATGAATTTTTATTTCTCAAACCAAGAATATCATAGAAATGCTAAAGAGGTTCGGAATGGAAGATTGCAAACTAGTTATCACTCCCATGCAAACCAGTTGCAAGTTAAGCAAAGATGATGATTCGAAGTCTACAGATTAGAGGAAATACATGTCAATGATTGGTATTCTACTATATGTGACAACATCCAGACCATATGTAATGCAGGAAGTTCGACATGTGCCACAATTTCAAGAAGCACCAAAGGAATCACATGTTTTAGTAGTGAAGAGGATTTTTAGATCATATCTCAAATGAACAAAAGAGTTTGGATTATGTTATCCAAAAGGAAAGGATCTATCACTTATTTCCTACACAGATGCAGATTGGGCAAGTTGTATTGATGACTGACGAAGCACCAGTGGAACAATGTTCTACTTAGGTGAGTGATAAGTATCATGGATAAGAAAGAAACAATCATCAATATCTTTATCTATAGTCGAGGCAGAGTATATTGCAACATCAACATGGTGTACACAGTTTCTTTGGATGAAACAAACTCTGACAGATATACAGGTTGAGTATGATGAGCCCATTCCAATCTATTGTGATAATACAAGCACCATCAGTATCTCAAAGAACCCGGTGATGCACTCTAAGACAAAGCACATTTCAATCAAGTATCACTTTCTACGGGAACAGGTTGTAGAAAATAACATCAGAGTTGAGTATGTGGGCACAAAAGAAGAAGTGGCAGGCATCTTTACAAGACCACTTCCATGGGAATCCTTTGAGTATCTTTGCTAGAGAATCAGAGTTATTTCTACTCCAAAATGAATGCTTTTGAATGCTTATCTTATATGTCTTCGATGTAAACGAGGAAGCACCATAAAGAGGATAGTTTAGTTAGGGGAAACAACCCCGGATGGAAAGATACCTTTGACATTGATGACAAAGGGGGGGGGGATTTATCAGATGCAAAGGACAAAGGCATGGTTCCAGGGGGAGCAATGGTCACAACGATGCAGATGACAGAGGCATGGTTCTAGGGGGAGCATGAGTGATATGATTTCAATATTGCATCAGAGTGTTTCCATCAATGCCAAAGGGGGAGATTGTTGATTAAGGTTGGTTGTCATTGATGTCAACCCTTGAAGAAATCCTGGTTATCATTGATGTCAACTCATTATTTCCTTGTCATGGTTGATAAGAAGTACAAATGGATGAACTCCAAAGTGGTCCCCTTATGGGGAAATCCCTCATGTGAAGACGCTTTGTGGATTGATATATCCTAGAAGTATGGTTAGAGAACCCATGATTAATTGTGGAATAATGAGATGAAGGTCACTGAATTTTTTAGTGAAACTATCCCATATGGATAGTGCTTGTCATGCCATTTCTGGTGGTATGTGGAACGTCACATAACTCCTCACGGTTAGAGAGTTATGTCCATATGAAGTTGAAGAACCCTCATGAGTCACATAGAAGCCCCCAAAAGTCAAGTGTTTGCAAAAGAAATTATTTAAATAATAAAGTAAATGGATAACTCCCTAAAATAAGGAAAGTGTAATGCTACATGAAAGTATAAATAAGAGGCAACATTCTCTCATTTAATCACACTTGAATATCATTGAATATCTATTTTTGTGAAAGGTTATTTGGGCAGGTATTATTGATAGAGAAAATTTGCAGCAGGAAAAGTGTAGCAAGAAAACTGCGGCAGAAAAAAGTGCGACAGAAAAATCACGGAAGAAAAACCGCGGTAGAAAAAATGCGGCAGAAAAATCACGATAGAAAAAGTGTGGCAGAAAAATCGCGGCAAAAAAATCGCGACAGAAAAAGTGTGGCACAAAAATCACGACAGAAAAAGTGTAGTAGAAAAATCACGACAGAAAAATTGCGGCAACAATATGGTTGGGGTCTATTTATGAGAGATATGGCAGATCTTGTTTGAGGTATATTTTGTGAGCTAGGGTTTAGCTCTTGAGATGGTTTTGGATGTTCAGTATTGCTGCATATATCAGATTTGTTGAGGGATACAATTGGTATTTTGTTGTTGGTATTTGTCATATGGGTATTGGTCTTTTGGTTGTGATGTGTTGTTGAAGTTGTTGGTTCAGCTTGAGGTTACATAACAATGAGGTTGTGGGACATGGTTTGATGTAAGGGTTTATGGTATTTGGTTTATGGATAGAGTGATGAATTGTTAGATAAATTTTGATGGTTATATTGGTGTATGTCTTCGGTATATGGTTGAGGTACATGTTGGGTACATGGTTGAGACAAGTAGTTGATGAGTTGGCACATACATGAGGTGTATAGTTGATGAGTTGGCACATACATGAGGTGTATAGTTGATGATGTTGGTACATATTGATGAGCCAAGTTTGATGCATGGTTGATGCATGGTACATGTTGGTTCATGTTATTGGTACAGGTTGTTTGGTGTAGGTTGATTGGTACAAGTTGTTACAGGTTATTGATATAGGTTGATAGTGGCAATGGTTGATTCAGTGATAGTGACAGGTTGTCTACATTTGGAATTTATATTTCAAGGCGGTTGGATGGGGCAACGACAGGTGGTTGTAGCCACCTTCCGGTTGTAGCCGAAGAACTTAGGGGGTTGTAGCTAGAGAATTGGGGAGTTGGAGCTTCCCTTAGGTTGTATCCTGAGAAACTAGGGGGTTGGAACCTCCTTCCAGTTGCACCTGGAAAACAAAGGAAGTTGGTGCTTCCAATGACTGTAATTCTTCAATACATATAAGAAAAATTATTCCGTGGTTTTCTCCCGCTTTGGGTTTCCACATAAAAACACCGGTGTACTATGTATGTATATGATTGCTCATTTGTTCATTGTTTATTTACTCTGCAATTATTGGATGATAATGCTACACTGATATAACACTTGCATTATATGGTTAAAAAGGATTACATTGCTCTATTACTGATTCACCCCCCCTCTCTGTAACCCACCATTTGACAATCTAATGGAAATTCTCTGAAAGGAGTAGTTCGATAGTACTACGGACTATGGAAGCCCGAAGTCTTGTGTCCAATGGTATAGCAACATGACACATCTTCCAGTAGGCGCGGGATAGGTCCACGTGGATTTCGGTGAAATGGTGACATCAATTAGCATAGGTGGAGTGGGTCCACGTGGACAAAGTGACATCATCATAAGAAGAGTTCCCAAGGAACTGTAAAGGGGCATAAATTCTTTCCTAGAGATAAGTTTTGGGCATGTTGATAGTTGTTGGAAAGAGATTGAGGAGTATAATCCACTTTAGAGTTTAAATTTGATTATCAGTGTTGTGCTTTGAAGGGTTAATTTATAGGAAGGATACAAATTTTTGTATGCCCCACAAGCCTAATAAGGATTAGGGGGGTCGGGTGTGTTACATCAACGATCCAACCTTTGAGATCTAAGTTTCTGAATTTTTCTAAAATATTTTTTCTACGAAATGTAAACTATGTTGAGGGGAAAAACCTATACATATGTAAATTGTTCTTGAGGATTTAGAGATATTCTTTAATAATCTAGACAAAAATAGTTATTTTCAAGATATAATGATTCCATAGTTTACAGGGAAAATTATTGGGCTTTGAAACAAGAAGAAAATGTTGATAAATTTCATTCCATCAAATCAATAAACTCTTAAATACAAAATAAAATCACATGTTCGGAAAAAATACATATTTTTCAAACAAGAATGAGATGTTTTACTAATGTTTTCCTAAGGCACCGAAACCCTAAATAGTTTTCATTACATCATAACAGTTAAATTTAAAGGGAAAAGAATGCAAAAACCTATACAGGATCCCCTAGATCCCTCATGTAATATAATGACGGTTGTTGTTGATACCCTAGCCTCGAAATGTACTTAAACATAATAATTTGTTTTTCTAAAAGTAAGATCATCCCATGCTACAACCCTTTATAACCATTATTGTCTCTGTAATTGCACAGGTACATGACCACACCTTCAAAACCACCTAGAGACAAAATTAGGAGCAAACACTAGCCACAATGAAGGTCTACACTAGGTCAACCTTGGTATACTTCTTAAAGTTACCCTTCTCTGTGTATAAAAGATTACAATTATAGTTCATTAGAATATTGTCAATATGGTTCTGTATGAAATATCACAATCCAAATCACCCTATCTCGACTTATCACACCAAAGTTAATATATGTTTAGGAAGAAAAAGTCGTTTTACAGTTCAATCTTATTTCATATCATATCCATATGAATTTAATACTAAATGAACACACATATTTTATTCCATTAATAATATTGAAGCAAAGATAAAGGAATAGTAAGGATCTCTGACATATTTGTTAAGAAAACAAAATGGATATCTTTGCAAACAGATGTCCAGATTAATTTCTACATATGACACTCACAACTAAATCATGAAATATTTATCATTTTCCAAGTTAAATACATCTATTCAAAGAACTATATCAGATTGGTGTACATAAAATGATGACTACAAACTGTAATTTGAATTGAGGAGGATATACAAACAAGGTTGTGTGGCAGCGCAGTCCCTGCCAAGGAGGTTAGGAAGAAAATTGTGGAAAATGGGGTCGAATTGTAAATGAAACGAAGTGTTTGGTGCAAAATGTATATCAGGCAAATGTTGTGCAAAATGTATATCACGGAAGATAGGGAAAAATAAAATGACGGTCGGCAGGCACAACAACATCTAATTTTTGAAAGTATATAGCAAACCTAATTTTTTTGAAAGTATATAACAAAGTAAAAAATTTGTTGACAGTGAAAGATTAAATTTGGAAATTTAAATGCATTTTCCATATGGACTGGTGAAAGATAAAAATATATGATGACACAAAATTAATAGGAGATAAGTAATATAAAAATTTAAATGAATTTGTGAACATGGGGTATATGTAAATGACGCTTGCATTGTTGAACGCCATTTATTTTGAAATATATAAAAAAAGAAAAGTGTGTAACATATAAAAGAGTAGATGCATTTGCCATACAGACTGCTGAAGGATAAGAATAAAATCCTAACATATTAAAAAACAAATGCATTTGTTATACATAATGCAGAAAGATAAGAATAGAGTCCGTAACATATAAAAATTTAAATGCATTTTTTATTTCAAGTATGTCAAAAAATGAAAGTTTGTTACATACTACTGCAAATTTTGAAATATACCAAAAAATTAAAGTTTGTTACATATAAACCATAATTTCAATGCGCTTGTCATGTAGACTGGGATTGGGGCTCCCGCGGACCATTAGAGAAATATGTACAAGAAACAGGATTGTGGAAAGAAGATAGAGTGCAATAGCTGCAAAAGAAAATAAATCTAAAGGTATAAGTGTTTGCCTATACATTTGTATTTAAGAAAGTGGAATAACCGGGCTGAGAAACAAAGAAAGATGCGATGACTAAACTTACAGTGAGGGTACATATGAGTGCTTTGGCTATTTGCTTGCGGTTGTCATTTCATTGATGTTGGCGGTGACTGCAGTTTCAAGGATGTTCTCCACAACTGTTGGAATGTTGGGAACTGCCTGTTGTCTTTCGTTGGCGGCCTGTTTCAATTGCCTTTCGACCCATTCTTCAATGTAGCTTCTCATTGGGGTGACATTGATCTCCTTCCGTATTTTGATGTTGAAAACTTCGTTTTCTAATTCCTGGAAGTCGATAGAAAGATTAGAGAGAGCCTGGTGAATTTCCTCATTCTGTACTACATATTTGACTAGCCATTCATGGACATGAGCTTGATCAAATTGAAGGATGTTGTAAAACTTTTCCAGAGACAAGGTATTCAACATAGCAACCTGTTTATCGAACTCTTGCCTGGTTAAGGGCAAGGAGTTTGCGATTAAGAGGGGGTCTTGGAAGTCGTTGGTTTTCCCTGCTAAGTCTATATTTGACAGCTTTGTGAATAATTTATCTTTCTTCGCTATGGCTTGTTCACATGACTGAACAATGAGACGCAGGTTCCTTACTTTTTGTTTCCAACATGCATTCAATTGGCTGATCCAGTTTTTGGATGGAATATCTTCTTCTCTTCTTTTTGTTTCTGTCATATTGTTGACAATCTCGCCAAAAGGGGTGACCGTTTTTAAAAATAAATTTTCTTTATCTTTTAATTTAGCTTGCAAAAGATCGATCAAGCTATGTGCCCTGGTTCCAAGGGAAGCGATGGTTTGTGATCTTTTCCACTCTTGGGTAACCAGTTCCATTCTTTTTTTTATATTGTTCTCCACATATCATTTATAGGATGTGAGCAGGGTGGAGGATGCTTTTACATTGGGTGTAGGGGTGTCAGGCATGGCTATTGCCAAAGGATCGACAAGCAATGGCATAGGAATGAAAGTGTCTTCCAATTCCTTGACTCGGTCCTTCATATTGGCATTTTGGGTCTCGATGCGTCCAATGAAATCGTGAAGTGATTCTCCGGTCGCGGTGTGAAGTTGACAGATTTGGGACGACCGCATGTTGGCAACGTCAACCTCTGAACGAGATTTGCCTTTGATATTCTTAACATTTTTTTTCTCAAATATCAATCTTTTGTTCCGGCTATCAAAAACAACGCTCTGGAACACGAAGGATTCATCTTCGTCAAAATTTTGGGCAACGGATATGTCCATTGGATGGCTATGGTGGATGTCATCTTGGGGTTGATCAAGGAAGGGGAACATGGCATACAGATCAGTGTCAACTTCCATGTTCTGACTCTAAATTTCCGGCTCTTCTGCTTGACCCACATTTTTTTTTCTCTTCTTCTCTACTAGAAGCTTGTGAGAACTATCAATTTTAGAGTGAGGAGGGTCATTATCTCCTCCTCTGTTTGAAGAACTCTGGGTTTCTTTGTTGTTGTGATGGGTCGTTGGAGTGATGCTCTGGGATGTCGTACTTTTTGGAGTGGTATTTGTGGATTGAACATTCTTGTCATTGGGGCCTTTCCCCTATTTTGTGTACAATTTAGTGCAGCTTTGCACTGTTTCTACGTCGCCGGTATCAGAGGTAGGACCGTCACTATCTGTGTTTTTGGGCAGGTGTTTATTTACAAAACAATCATCGAGGCCAAGTGATTGTAAATGTTGTCTAAAAATATCATAGGGGTCTAATCCTTTTATTTCTTCAGCATATATGAGGTTGGAGATGCTAAAATGTGTTGCGAAATCGTCAATTTTGTTGACGTTTTTCAAGACAAACTCCCCTATTTTCCAAGGCAGGGGAATGAACTATTTTTTCTTCCTTTGGAACAGATGGAACCAATAGTTGTATTGACGTGCTACTTCTGAAATAAAAATTCTATCCGTAACGTGAAATGGAAGGAGAGCAGGTTGTTTCGTGGAGCCAAAAATTCTTATCACAGTGTAATTATCCAAATGTTGGAGTGTCCCCTTATTGTCCAAAAAACTAGTTCCCTGTTTAGATATGCGGGGAGAATTTTCTCCTAACAAAAAAACTTTGAAAATAGACAGGAAGCCATTAAAAACCTCATAAAAACAGTGGGAAGCCTTCTGCTTCCACAAGGCCTGGTACCAGAACGTTACTGGGTGGAAGTCACAGTTGACTTTTTTGGATAGAGACAGTTGCGGAAATTGACAGGAATGTGCTATTGCAAAACTAAATAGGATGACATATAAAATTTCTTTTCCCTTTTGTAGCTTGACAATTGGGAAGAGATTTCATGGGAAATTAACCTGCCCCAATAAAAAAGGGCTTGTTCGTTGACTGTGAAATACAAAATATAAAGAGCCATGTGGGAAACAGTACCTGTGGACTCATGTCCCGTTATTTTTGTAAACAACCAGGAAATTTCCCGAAATGGATTTCTAAATGAACTAAACTGCATACTTGTAATATCTTCAGGAACTAGATTTAGCCTTTCCAAAAAATGGGGCAAGAGGTCCAATCCGTTATTATGCTTTGCTAGGAACTGTTTGCAATCTTCTCCTTTGAATGTCAATGTTGGCTCGGACAATTTCAACATCTAGCGGAAGACCTGAGGTGACAAAGAAACAGAAGAGCCGTCATGCAGTGGAATAATTATTTTCTCTGCAATAAATTTATCGGCGCACCAAGAGACTAGGTCCTTACATTCAAAAACCTCAGGGACACAACCTGCATGAGCAATCCCAGAGGTCCAAATTACTTGGTTCTCTGTAGTAGGGGTTGAGTAATAAGAAAATACCCTGGACCAGTGGAAGTTCTGGTCCTCACTCCCGAAGGTGTTCACTGTATCTCCATAGAACTGGTGTCGAGTTGATGCCATAGGTTTATGAGAAGGTTGCTTTGTTGCAGATGATGTTTTAAATGAATTGTTAGAGCGAATAATGTAACTTTTTGCTAAATCTTGGTTAAATGCTTGTGAATGGGAAAGCTCCTCGAGCCTTTCGCTAACTAATGACAACCTGTATTAGTGGTGCATGATGAATTGTTAGCAGTAAAATCTATTTATTGCATATTTAGAAATGCGAACGTGGCGGGTATGACGAAGAGAAATTAAGGAATGGAGGTTTCGTGAACGTGCAAAGGGCACGCTGTGTGAACGAGATTTCATGATTTTGAAATGAACACTCGCAAGGGATAATATCATTTGCCCGCAAATTTTGGTTTAATGCGCATGAATACGAGATGTCCTCGAGCTTTTCGCCCATCAAAGACAATATATACGGTTTCTGCATGATCACTTATTAGAATTAAATTCCAGTAATTCCATATTTAGAAACAAGATATATATATATATAT
>ML792751.1:195057-209275 GCA_009831015.1 Picea engelmannii
TTTATTATAAGGTGATAGAGAGAGTGGAGAGCAAGGAAAGAATGGAAAGCTCTGAAAAGTGGTCAGACGAGATTCAAAAAAGGGTTACGGGGATAGTTAGGACAGTCGAGTGTTGCACGATGAAATTTCATGTTTCAGAATTTTTGAGTGCAAAATGTGTAAAACGAAAGAGATCATGATGGGGCCGTTGAGTGACCGGTTTGTATATTTGTGGAATTCTGCCAAAGTGGCTAAGTATGGAACAGGGAAATTGCTAATTGTGTACGTGGCAATAAGATATTATATATAATTGCCAATTGCTAATTGCAAAGGGGCGCAGATACAGGAAACAACGACTATGAACTAAATATTTCTTCAACCCGCCAAACCGACGATTCACCAAAGAAATTCTAACAAATGGAGAAGTATGGAAAGTGGACAAACAGGCTTCAAAATGGGGTGACAATAGTTCCATTAAATATGTGAGGACTCGAAGGTTAAATTGTATTTCTCGAAAGTTTTCAGTGCAAACATGTGCAACACAAAAAAGGGCATGATAGGTGGACCGTAATACGAAAAAGCGTATGATCTAAGAACGGTTGCAATTTTGAAATTTGTATATACCATAGCTCCAAATGTTATTTGGATGTCATGGAAAAGTAGAATTGTAATGTTGACCTGACCAACGCAAAAGTTCACCTGTCAATTTGTATATGGCGGAACTTTGGGTGCCAGTTGTGGGACAGGGAACAGTAGACGGTCAATTTAAAGAAAGGGGAAGCGGTCATTGGAAACGCAAACGCATGAATCTGCGAAGCTGCGGAGCAACGCATTGTCGGGAAAAAAATGAATAAGTAACCAGGAAGAGAAAGTAGAGGGAATAAAAGAGTGGGAAAATAGAGAGGCGGAAGGCAGTTTTCGTAAGCGCGAATTGGTTTCAAAGAAGCACCATCGTTGCAAAACCATGATCTACTAATTGTCAGCAAATGCGTTGTTGAAGATTACATTTTATTGCAACGTATGCCTATAGCTATGTTCTTGATACATTATTCCATGACTGTAACATATCAACTTAACCACTAAATTTCCTTTTCTACTAATTGCCAACAAATGCTTTGTGGAAGATTAGATTTTATTGGAACGTGTGCATGTAACTGTGTTCTTGATACATTCTACCATCAGTGCAACATATTAACTCAAGTATTAAACTTATTGCATTATGGGCTATTAGCATTAAAACTTAATAATTGCATGTCTAGAAACAAGAATAACTATTTTTTGCAACATTGTACATTGGTATTAGTAAACAAAAGATCGAAGAAGTATGAGAGTACCGAACCATGCCAATTAGAACATGCATTAAACCCAGAAAAAAGGCAGCAACGAAGAGTGCAAGGAATTTTTTTTTTAATAGCAAATCCATTTAAATTAAAAAAAAAACAAACAAACAAACAAACAAACAAACAAACAAACACCGAGTACTGTACATCTATGCTTAGAAATTGGACCCAGTTCTTCGGGCCAAAACATTGAAGATATCTACGAAAAACAAAGGCACGGGTTCTGCAGTATGCAAGATCCTTGGAGTTTTCTCGTCGATGAATCATCCTCTGTTGAAATTGATATTTTTCATAAGCTTTTCCTGAGAAAGAAGACGAAAATGGTTGCAGGGCAAGTGGAATAGCCCTTAGCTGAAACCGCCTCTGCATAGTCCAAAAAATTTCAGTAGCACAGCTTGCATGTGCAATTGCAGAGGCCCAAATTAGTCGATTCTGGGTAGAAGGAGATGACTAGTAGGAAAATTCATGGCAGGAGAGAGAGTTTTGGACTTGATGCCCGAAAATGTTAAACAATACTTTTTTGGCTTGAAATATATCTCTGGGAGAATCAACATATCATTGATTTACACTGAAACTCTTCCACCCAGAATGGACTAATTTGGAAATCTGGAATTCCTACTTTCATGGTGCAAAGTGGTTGTTGCGTTCACCGTTAGTTTATTTTATGAAACTCCTTTTGGTGTTGTCATGACTGCGATCACCGAGCCGGGAAGGTCCATTCGTTATGGTTGATTTCAATTTTGGAACAGGAGTGGGAAGATTCTCTGCATTGCCATCACCCATTGTCGTATCATTGTCCATTAGATCATCTTCTTCCGGCTCGGAATTCATGGAATCAACTTGAAATATATCTCTTGGTGTACCAAGGGACCATCTCCTTTTTTGCTCCTGGGTGGAGGGAGATGAATAGTAATAATTAGCCCTAGAATAGTGGAACCTATGGCCATTATGCCCCAATGTGTTTACTGTGTGAGGAGAGAACTACTGCCAGAAGTTATTTAGAATTTATGTTTGGTCGAGACGATGTTTGAAATGAAAATCGGGGAGGGATAATATAAGCCTCTGCAAATTATGGTTTAATGCATAATAATGGAATATCTCCTCGAGCCTTTCACTGATCAATGACAATTTTCAAGGTTCATGTGAAATGAGTTGTGACCATCACAACTCACTAATTGCACAATTAGAAAAAAGTGTGAACATGGCGGTGACGGCGAAAAGAGATTAAGAATAAGAAATTTCTTAAAAGCACCAACCCGTCGGCGCACAAAAAAAAAGATTGCGTGGCCTTTGAAATGAATGCTTGGAAAGAATAACATGCTTGTGGGCAAATATTAGTTTAATTCGTACTAATGACAAATCTTTTCCGCACTTCTGGACATTAATGACAGTTTTAATGGTTGCTGCATGATGGCTACTAGCATTAAAGCTTAATTATTGCATATCTGGAAACAAGTACGAAGGCAACAACAATGGTGAAACTGATTCCAAGAAATACCAAAGTATGAAAAGCAGTCGAGCGAAGATATACCCAGGGCACGTGAAGGGCCGATGGTTCTCGTCCTAGCGGGCTGAAAATTGAGCCTCTATTGTTCTGTGTCCTACAAATAGCACCTACACTTCTGCGATATACAAATTGACAGGTGGACTTGTGGGTTGGTTGGTTGAACATTGCATTTTTTTTGTCCTTAGCGATTCCGTATTAATTCCATAATTAGCCACTTTTTTGGATCGGGGGTTCTCGGGCTGGCGGGAAAAAAATTGGGCATCTATTATTCTACACTCTACAAATAGCACTGACAATTCTGCGATATACAAATTCAGAACCTGACCTGCGCTAAATTATTACTGTTAAATATTTATATTGCAGAATTTAATTATATGAGAAAGTTTGCACAATCTGGTCGACTGAGTGATATAAAATTATTTCCACAAACGAGCAATATAAAAAAGAGTCATTCCATACTTAGGCACTTTTTTTATCACGGGTTGGCGGTCTCGCGGGCTGAAAAAAGAGTCTCTATTATTTTGTGTCCTTCAAATAGCATCCAGATTTCCGCGGTATACAAATTAACAAGAGGACCTACGGGCTGCTTGGTTGAACATTGCATTTGATTGCGGGTTCAAGGCCTGGCGGGCTGAAAATTAAGTATCTATTGTTCTGTGTCCTACAAATAGCACCTACAGTTCCGCGATATACAAATTCACATGCGGACTTGTGGACAATTTCTATATAAAGTATGGAATGAGATTTTATACAGCATATGTGGATCCCTCATTCCATACTTAGGCAGTTTTTGAATCGCGGGCTCACGGTCTGGCAGGCCGAAAAGAGAGTCTCTATTGTTCCATCTCTTACAAATAGCACCCAGAATTCCGCGATATAAAAATTGATAGTGTTCTAGAACATATGCAGATCCCTCATTCCATACTTGGGCACTTTTTGGATCACGAGTTCACGACCTGGCGGGCTGAAAATTAAGTATCTATTGTTCCGTGTCCTACAAATACCACCTAGACTTCTGTGTCCTACAAATAGCACCTAGACTTCCGCGATATACAAATTCACATGCGGACTTGTGGACATAGTCTATATAAAGTATGGAATGAGATTTTATACAGCATATGTGGATCCCTCATTCCATACTTAGGCATTTTTTGGATCGCAGGCTCGTGACCTGGCGGGCCGAAAATAGATTCTTTATTGTTCTGTCTCCTACAAATAGAACCCAGACTTCCACGATATACAAATTAATAGTGTTTTAGAACATATGTGGATCCCTCATTCCATACTTGAGCACTTTTTGGATCGCGGGTTCGCGACTTGGTGGGCTGAAAATTAAGTATCTATTGTTCTATGTCCTACAAATAGCACCTAGACTTCCGAGATATACAAATTGACATGCGGACTTTTGGACATAGTCTCTATATAAAGTATGGAATGAGATTTTATACAACATATGCGGATCCCTCATTCCATACTTAGGCAGTTTTTGGATCGCGGGTTGATGCACCGAAAATAGAGTCTCTATTGTTCTGTCTCCTAAAAATAGCACCCAGAATTCCGCGATATACAAATTGATAGGTGGACTTGGGTTGGTTGGCTGAACATTGCACTTTTATTGTCCCGTAGCGATCCTGTATGAATTTCAAATTTAGTGTTTTTTTTTTATTGGGGGCTCTGGGGCTGGCAAGATGGAAATTGGGCATCTATTGTTCTGCGCTTTACAAACACATTTTTCTAGAACATATGCAGATCCCTCATTCCATACTTCGACACTTTTTGGATCGCGGGTTCGCGACCTGGCAGGCTAAAAATTAAGTATCTATTGTTCTGTGTCCCACAAATAGCACCTAGACTACCGCGATATACAAATTGACACGCGGACTTGTGGACATAGTCTCTAAATAAAGTATGGAATGAGATTTTATATAGCATATGCAGAGATCTCGTATGAATTTCATATTTAGCGATTTTTTTTTATCGGGAGCTCTGGGGGTGGCAGGTTGAAAATTGGGCCTCTATTATTCTGCGTTGTACAAAAACATTGTTCTAGAACATATGCGGATCCCTCATTCCATACTTGGGCACTTTTTGGATCGTGGGTTCACGACCTGGCAGGCTGAAAATTAAGTATCTATTTTTTCGTGTCCTACAAATAGAACCTAGACTTCCGCAATATACAAGTTGACACGCAGACTTGTGGACATTGTCTCTATATAAAAATATGGAATGAGATTTTATACAACATATGCAGATCCCTCATTCCATACCTAGGCAATTTTTGGTTCGCGGCCTAGAGGGCCGAAAATAGAGTCTCTATTGTTTCGTCTGCTACAAATAGCATCCAGACTTCCACGATATACAAGTAGATAGGTGGACTCGGGCTGGTTGGTTGAACATTGCAGTTTTATTGTCCCGTAGCGATCCCGTATGAATTTCATATCTAGTGTTTTTTTTTTTATCGGGTCTGTGGGGCTCGCGGGTTGAAAATTGGGCCTCTATTGTTTCGCGTTGTACAAACACTAGGCACATCTCTGCGATTTACAAATTGAAAAGCAGACCTGTGGGCTGCGTGGCTCAGCATTGCAGTTTTCATTGTTCCTTGTCCTCTGAATAGCCCTCGGAGTTCCATGATATACAGATTGACAGATGGACATGAGGGTTGGCAGGTTCAAGTTTTCCATTGTTTACAGATACTAATCCCTATCAACTATCTAACATATCTAAAAACATGATTTTCAATACTAAATTATTAATAATAATTTTTGCTATTGCAGAATTTAATTAAACGAGAAAGTTTGTACAATCTGGTCTGGCGACTAATATAAAAGTTTTCCGACAAACGAGCAATACATAGTAAACATGTACTTTTAGAAAGTATGGACAAGAGATTTTATAGAGCATATGTGGATCTCTCATTCCATACTTGGGCAGTTTTTGGATCATGGGTTCTCGGCCTGGCGGGCTGAAATTTGAACCTCTTTTGTTTGGTGTCCTGCAAATATCACCCAAACTTCCGCGATATACAAATTGAAAGGTGGACTTGCGGATTCCACGTCTGGCGAGTTCAAGATTGCAATTGTTTAGCAATGCTCATCCTATCTAACTTCAGCTAAAAACATTATTTTCAGATACTAAAATATTAATATTAACTATTGTTATTGTACAAGTGAATTACATTAAATTATTAAAGGATGTTAAATCACTTATTTTTTTTAAAATGAAGGAAACAAAAGATTTTTTTTGTAAAATTCTATCACTGCAAGCATAAAAAGGACCAATTTGAAGTTTAAGGCCCTCTTGTTCACATGATAGCAGAATTTCCCTCTGCATAGTATATATTCGTTGATTTCAAATTATTCCAGGATATTAATTTTACCAAGTTCATCGAATAAGCAAAAATTGTGAAAAGAACGATCAATTTGAATTTTAAGAGCCTCTTGTTGGTATGATAGGATAGTTGCACTTCACACACTATATATTCGTTGATTTCAAATTATTTCACAACAATAATTTGACCAAGTTCATCGATCAAGGAAATTTTCCAAAACAAGTCACATAGTACATTTGCGTCACATCGCCATAGAAATTATCAGGCGGATCTGCGTGCCAGCTGGCCAAAAAAACTCAATTATATTGTTCTGTGTCCTCCAAAGAAGAGCTGGAGTTCCACGGTATACAAATTGACAAATAAACCAGATAACCAAGAACCAACCATACTTTAAACAACCCAGAAGAAAGTTCCCAGAAGGTTCCATTGAGTAGAACCCATCGACCTTTGCACCAAACAATTTGATATACAAAGAAAAAACGTCGGCGCATTCCTTTTCTCTTGAAATGAACATTCATCTGGATGTTGAACAAATATTACAGAGAGACATGAGGTATTTTCGTTTCCTCCCAAAGTTTGATTTAATTTTTTTTTTTGCCCTTCTTCAGCCGGTATGGAAAATTGCATTGTCCTCATTTAAGGTGAATTTGCTATGTATCTGAAGCTGCCGCAGCATATAGACACTGCTTTCCTTTTTCTGTAGATATGTTTCATACGACAACTCTGCCAATTCAAGAAGCACATTTTGTAACAGAGGCTACCTAACCGAACACTGCATAGTTGTGTTTCCCACGGTTCGGATAACACCATTGATGCAATGTCCATAAATATATGGACATTTTTCACCGCATTGCATACAATCAACTGTATCATCACTTATCAAAGCGGAGGTAGAAGCAGCGGAATGGAATTTTTCACATACAGGCTCAAAGGGGGTCGAGTACACATTGGCTGCAACTAAAAGACCTTCAACCTGGCAATGCAAGCAAAGGGATTAATACATTGAATAATATAATACACAACTGCATCCCCCCCTCCCCTTTAAAACAAAAAAGAAAAAGTAAACAGGTGCATAAATTTGTTGAAGGCTATTTATATAAGCAAAGTGAGGATGATTGCGTGGATGTATACGCACAACAATTGTAGAGCTAGCTAGTTTCCCCAGATCCTCTACTATATCTGCTCGCAACTCTGTTACAAACGTTGCCTGGGTTGTCCGAAAGATCCTTTCTCTAGCATCCTTCTTCTTTGCTATATTTTTGAACTGCATAAGCTGCCCTCTGTGCAATTGTTGTGCCATTGACGAAAACAAATCTGAATACATATCGAACAATTGTAGCTGCAACATGGATTAGTGCAATATTTGTGTAACTTATCCGACATTTATGCAGACATGAAAGTTAAGAACAAAACTGAATATGAATAGCGGTACCATTGCCTTGTCGCTGTCCGACTCTCCATCCTTTATATGGAGAATGTGTTGTGACCCAAAATTTCTCACCAGTGTCACAGCAGCCCCAATCGTTCCAATTGGGTAAATATCAATGCTCTGTGCAAACTGCCTGATAGTCGAGTCCGGGAGGAAGCGATATTCTGAACAAATTGTAGGATTTTTTTCCACAATGCTTGTTTCGTTGATCAAAATAATTCAATCGCAATCACCACGGTCATATATTGTTTTGGGCAATACATTAAAATTTGTAATGGATATCCCATTATGCGACAATATCTTTTCTGCATGTTTCTGGACAAGTTGTGGAGGAACAGTCAGTGTGACTGTCATCATGGCGTCCTTGTCTGTCATATCAGCACGCATAATGGATCTACTTTTGTTTGCCTTGTCCAAGTAGGTGGTATAGACAACCATTATGTCATCGACGAACAGTTGTCAAGTTTGGCGGTTGTTCGAGCCCTCTATTAACAGTACTTTGGATGTCACAACTCTAGACTTGATGACATTTTTTGAACAAGAAAACTAAATTGAATGGTAGTGTGTTACAAGTACAAGAATAGTATTAATGAACTATGGAGCCACAGTTTCGCAACCACACCTCTTGGTCTGCGGAACATGCAACACGTTCGACGTTTCGCTTGTACTTGTTGATACTTCTTGCGAGCTGGAAACCATGTATTGCAAATGGCATCAGCATATCCGCCATGCCATAGATGAATATATAGCCCAGGAAATTTGTTTAGTAAACATAGTAAGAGTACAACGTATGCATATTTACCTTTGGCCTTGTCGGTCTGTCGATGTCTAGGATGACTGACTGCTCATGGTCGTCTCACTAGTCCAAATTTTTCTGATGCAAGCATGTGCAAATGAACATTAGGACTAAACAAATATATGCATTGTATATTGTCCATTGAAAGGACCAAATAACCGTAAAACTGTATGCATCTTAATTTTTTAACTGGAGAAATGTTTAACAGTAAACAGGGCATGACCGTGGGTCACCATGGCCAATCTGTATATCGCGGACCCCCAGAAGCCAGGGGAGAAATCTTCAACCTGCCAACCTACCAACCGCAATCGACAAAGTGGGTAACTATGGAATAAGGTAGAAGCAGGACCACATATGTCAATCTATTAGTCCGCCAACCGGTGCACGAGGGAATTTTTGGAAACCACACTAAGCATATGAATTAGAAAACAAAAGGGATAATAGAAAATGGAAAAAGTAGAAATAGGGAGCGTAGAAAGACCCATTACTGCAAATTCATTGTTTTCAAGTCTAATATTATATGCTCCCACCCGGTTTATATATTTAATTTACCGACACACTTGGTATACCTTTTAGAATATTGTACCATAGAACCCTCTGCTACTGCACAGAAGAATTCATCTCCCTGTCCAAGCAACTTGTTTTTTCCAAGGCAACAACGCCAAAGATGCAATGAGACGAAGGCAATTTAGTATGAAAACAGACATCTAAAAGAAAAATAAAAAGGTCTATTTACCCGCCAAAGAGTCCTTCGTCCTGTCCAACGATTTTGTTTCTTTAAATGCAACAATGCAACGCAAACACAACAGACATAAACTAGCTTAGTATGTAGGAAGGAACACATGTAACCAAGATAACTTACAATGTAGGAAGGCACACAACTAGTTTAACACATATACAGACCATAAATGAAATACAAAACAACACAATATGAAACAACAGTACAAGCATCCACCTTTCTATATCCTCTTTAGTTGATGCAGTCAAGACTCCCTCCTTTTCTCCAGCTACTCTGTTTGTTTCAATGTGGGAACCCACAAAATTCAATGAACATCAATGGAAGTTGGTATTCACTGGAGAACAAGCAATATGTAGATACAACAAAACTGACTCAACGAATAGTTTACAAAGGAAGAAACATGAACCTTTGCACTTCTCTATCCATGGCTGTAAACGTCTAGCTTTTTTTTCCCTGGACAAAATATATTACAAGGCAGAAAATATCATGCAATTGCATGGTTGTAGCTAAACGATTTCTGGTTTTCCCTGGCAATTCATCCAGATATGCCCTTTAACCATGTTCTTTATCCTCTACATAGACTGTTGTGCCCACGATACAAGTTCTCATTTTTTCGTGGAAAACTACCTAAACATGCTTCCAGACATGAAAATACAATCTTGAAGAATTTTTGCTGCACATATCATATCTCAAGCACAACACAAATTGTATCATGCGCACACCAGTCTATGTAGAGGAGAAAGAACATGTCATGCCATATCCGCACATCTGACCATACATGGTCTATAAATGTAGGTTGCATACATATGCTTTATTCCAACAAAAAAACAACGGATATTGTAACTTCACATGTAATCCTCCAACAATTTTGTATGCAACTAATTTCTTTCATGGTAGGACTCGAGCATCAGGAAAATCTCACATAATTACAGATAACGGCCTCTGCAAAAATGGCAAATAACACAACTGCAGATTGACTAGTGGGTGCACGGGCTGAACACCGTAAAGCGCCCCAAAATAACAATCCAAAAAAAATAAAAAATAAAAGCTCCAACCAGCGCTGCTGCACCCCAACCCTGTAAGGTTGAATCAAAGAAAAGAAACCATCAAGGACCAAACCAGCGAGAAAGCACGAAGAGGTTGAACTACACCCCTGGGGCCCCAAAGTGCAAACCCTGGGCAAACAAACAGAACCAACAACCCAGGAACCAACAAACCAACAAAAGCCACCGACCCAGTGAACAACATATGTGTCTCCAACGATTACGAAACTGTAGACGAAGCAGAAAATGAACCAGAAACATACAAGGAACATGCAACTACAAATAAGCAAACATTCTTACTTGCAAACTGCAAACACTGAACAACAAACAAGGAATACAAAATGAAACTATGGCATCGAAACTTACTCTGAAACGATGAAATGCAGAAGCGCAAGTCGAATCGCGAGCGAAACAACAAAAAACAGCAACCGAGAAACCAGCGAAGAAGAACCACTCACCGAACCAGTAAACAATGTATCTAGCTTCAACGATTACGAAGATGAAACATACAATGGCAGCACCCGACAAACCAACAAAGAAGAAGCAGTCACCGAACCAATAAACAATGTATGTAGCTTCAATGGAAGAACAAGGATGAAACATACAATGGCTATTGAACTGGCATGTACTCCGAGAACTGTATTTACATAAACATTTAAGACTCTCAGGTTGTCTAAGGACCTCGCGGTATGAAAACATTTAAGCTATCAGGGGTGTTGGAGGACGTCACGTCATGTAAACATTTACGCTATCAGGCCTATTGAGGCATCTTGGAATAAGTGTCAATAAATTTCAAGGAATATACAAAGCTTGGATATGAAAACATTTCAATATGCTTAGTACATATCAAAATTGATGGATATATTCGGGTAGTAGAAAATGCTAATACAAACATTCGAACTAATGGTAGCATTAATCGACCTTCAAGCAATATACAAGAAAAATATATGATTAAAACATACTGTCTACGAGAAAAAGTTTGGATATGTTGCCATATACTACATTGGGAATAGCGAAGCCGGCAACAAGACCTCCAATCTCTTAGCTAATCAGATCAATACATATATGTTACTTTTTAATATGTAAAAATATATGCTTTTAATTCCATAGCTCCAACAATAGGTATTGTGCAAATATTTTCGGTCAAAGGACAAACTAATATGTAGTCAACGCTTTATCGATCGCTATAGTCCTACTATGCCTACGACAGGGACTAAGAATGATTAATTTCATTGTGGAGCTAGTGTACCTATTTCCTTGGCTAAAGCACTCCATTGACCTTCACTGTGGAGTCTGATATATCATAAAATATGAAGATCTTCCTCAAACATCCATGGACCTTTCTTTACCTTTCCTTTCTCAATAAAGTGTGGCCATCTTGGATTCATTTAAAAAAAAAACGCTTGTTCTGATGTAGGCTAGAATGAACTCTACTACACACTGAAGTTTAGAGTTATGGTGGGTGGATAATACTCAAACTGTAGTCATTGAACATTGATTGAAAAATGTATATCAAAGCAATGGTGTCACTGCAGCAGGTTGCCAACTGTGGGATATTTAGCTATGACTAGAATTTGCTTGAAACCCCACTATTCATTAAATTGTGCCTCGATCGAATTTCAAGTTATATTTAATACTTTGACTTGGACTTTGAGAATGCTTAAAAACAAGGCATATATATGATGCATTTAACATATGACAACATGTCTTTGTTGGGAATGGACAAACCATCTTGGTGTTTATCTCATTTTCTATACAATTAAAGACTAATTGCAATTGATTTTGATTGTTTTTTTGGGGAGGTTGATGTAGTTAATAGCTTCGATGTAATTTTATACTTATTATAGGATCCACTGGTTAGTTGGATTTTGAATTTGGGTATGTGAGGATAGCTTGCTATTATGAGAGGAAAAACAAAATTATCTATTAAACCACTAGGCATACAAAGGCAATGAGTTTCAGATCAACCCAAAACCACATCTCCAACCATTTCCATGATTTCTACTTTTCATTTAGTTTTTTAATTTTATGTTAAGGATTTCATTCACTATTGCAGCTAGGAAATTTGCACTCATCTCAATTGAGGGTTGTATTGTATATTAAGTTGTATCATTATGTTTACTAGGGTTTAAGGGTTTTCATTGTTTAGAATTAATTATAACTCCATATATATTTCCTTAGTTTTCATTGGACCTACTAGGGTTTTCATTGATTTAGAAATAATTATAACTCCATTTATAGTACTTCAGATTTCATTGGAATTATGGGTGTTGTTCGTTCCTTAGGAGTTTGATTATTCCATTTATTTTAGATTTCATTGGAATTATGGGTGTTGTTCGTTCCTTAGGAGTTTGATTATTCCATTTAATTAAATTTTATTTAATTAAAGTTGAAAAGTTATTTGTTCAATTGCACTTGGTTACTTTAAAGATTTATATTAAAAAACTATTTATAGAGTGTGTTGTTAAGTAAGAATAGTAATTAAGAAGTTATTTGTCAATTCCAAAAATATCATATTTAATGATTGAGCTTATTGGACAGTTGTAAAAATGCTTTATGTTTCTTGTTTATGCATATTATTGACAATATTCATGAGGCAAAGAGTGTTGAGACGTTCACCTTTTAAATAGATTGTTTGGAGATATATATGACATAGATATACATGACACATTAGATGCATAAAACCTGCAGATATTTTTACCTAATATACTTTTTTCGATTCTTTCACTTGCATAATCATTTTCTTCGCTTTCCTCTTCCTAAGCAAATGAAGGTAGAGTAGACCTGGGAGACTCAACATTCCCATTTTGTAAGTGTAATATACCACATTGCTCTTCTTTGCAAGCTCTTGTTGACTTATCATTTCACAAGTATATCCTTGTGATGTGGTTTAACATTGATGCTAGGCTCTGCCAGATATTGGATCATACACTTAAAATATATAGGAAATTCTAGTTGACCTATATTAGGGACATACAGAGTTGGGAGCCTAAAATATGTTAACTGTGCATTGTTTTAATCATTAAAATTGTTAATTGTGCATTTTTTTAGATCATTAAAATTGTTAATCATGCATTTTTTAGATCATTAAAATTGTTAATCATGCATTTTTTAGATAATATAATATATTGTTAATCATGCATTTTTTACAAAATGAGTACATGTTATATATAGGTTGGTTTAAGTTCTTTTACTATGTGAAAGTTCGTGACATTTTGTCTTTCGAACTAACTATGCCATTTGTCTTAGATTTTTTTAAAGAAATATCATTCCATCTTTTAAAAATTGATTATATAATGCTATTTTCCGTATCTATGGCATGCATAATTGAACCATTGCGTGACATTAAAACCTCGAACGATAGTGAGTTTTTTCAAACATTATCCTTTTAGAGAATATATGATTGTAACTTTCTGTGTTGCTATGCTTTGACAGTTGGCCCCCTTTTGCAACTAAGTAATTACTAGTCAATGAAGGGAGTGTTATTTTGCAAGTCTCACTGTGACCAAAGTTTCAGAGAGAGTGACAACTTTAACAAGGACTTTCGCCCCGTAAGAGATCTATCTTGAGTATCCTCAGAATGGTAATGGACGATGTGTATGATTTTTCTTTTCATAGATAATCATCAAGATATATTTACCTTAACTTTCTTTTTTGTTCAAACACGTCTCCCCTTTTTTTTTGAGAAAGGGACCAAACAAAACAATTGACAATCTTTAAGGTATGTATACACATAAGATATTATTGAATGTTTTGATAAGTTATGCTTACATTTTAAGGCATGCATACATATAAGATATTATTAAATGTTTTGATAAGTTATGTTTACATTTAAAATAAAACATTTGATTAATGCTATGATCTCTAAATAATATATTTAATCATACTTAGTAGAGAATAATTATATATATAATTGATTTTATATTTAATTAACACCTCTTAATGTTTAAATAAATTAATTAGTATTATATTATAGATTTTTTTATATGTTAATATAAATTGTAATTTTTAAATATTTATATACCATTATGTATATCCTACTTTTAAGACTCTTATA
>ML792752.1:0-11034 GCA_009831015.1 Picea engelmannii
TGTTACGCCGGTTTCAAGCCCTAACTCAAGCTTTCAAACCTTTCCTACAAACCGTGCGATAACAGTGCTAAAATTCAGATTTGTACCAAATCCTTTAAATAATCCCCTCTATAACAAATCATCACCTCACTGTTAGAGCCTTCATCAATTTCCTCATTCACTAGGAGCAAGTGAAACTTTATTTTTTCTTTCTCACTATCCCATCATGAGCAACATCCCTATGAAATTGTCAAGGTCTTCCTAACAAAATGTGGCAAACATCCATGGATATCACATCATAACTAACCTCATCATAATAATTCACATTCTAAAAACTAATTATGCATTGCTCTAAAATTATTATTTAATGTCCTTTTTGCAGCCATGAATCCTCGTAAGCACTAGGATGTGGTATACATTTCAAATTTTGCTTCTTAATTACTTCAAAAGAAGCCAAGTTTTTTGTATTATGACTATCAAAAATCAAAGAAGAACATTTACCTCCATTCTTACAAATGGTTTTGAAGATGGTATTTTGCTAAGAAGGCTCTTTGTCTTCATGCATCTTCTTAGGTTTCAAAACATGAGATTCTCATGTTCTTAATGAACTTCAAACACATCATTTTCCACCACTGATTATGTTTCTTGAGTCACATGACTTCTAGCTTCTTGTCTTCTTCCTTCATTCACATTCCCTTGAACATGGTTCAGTTGGTCTCAACAAATCCAAATCAATTAAAAAATAAACAATCGAGTCAACTAAAATACATCAGTTGGGTTCGCATATCAACAACTTCAATGAATCCCCCCCTTGAACACAACTAAGGGTATCTATAAGTATCGACAATAGTTTAGTGGAAAACACCATTCGACGAACAACCCAGTCGAAACTAAGTCGACGAACATTCAATCAAAACTTAGTCGATAAATATCACAATCGAAACTTCAGTCGACTATCATGTCGGGTCGAACTATAGTCAACCACTTCCAAGGAAATCAACAATAAGTAAGAGGAATGTTGCACGGTTGTAAAACTGATAATACACAATGATATGAAGTCATCAAACATCTTGTCAAATTATTCCATGACCATCCATTAATCCAAACACAATCTATCCTAGTAGTTGAAATTAGTCCACAGTTCTGTCTTTCACGTCTTTTCTGCAAAGTTTTGAAAGTATGATTACCATCTCCTCGATGTGTATAACGAGGATGACGATAGGGAACACATTTATGTGCTAGTTGATTAAAGGATGTAAGCTTGGGTTTTGGTTCATTTACAAGAGTAGAACAACCTGACATATCCACAACAATGTCATCTGCAACAATATTGTCAAATTTCGGCATGTGAGGAACATGAAACTCATCAATTTGTTCAACACAATCAATAATAGGTCGCTATTCTAGCAAACCAGTTTGAACTCCACTAGAAACAAATAAAACTTCCCTGGTTGTAGCAGGTCTAGGGGTAGGTAGGGAGGCAACAACAATATCATATCCAAGACTTGTTCTTGGTGACTTCATCTCAGGTGTAATAGGAACAACAATGCCCTGTCCATTCTTCCCAAGTCCTCCTCTGGTATATCCCATCTTGCTCAACGGTCGAGACCCAATACCTGTAGTGTGTTTTTCAAAGTTGGGAGAAACAACACAATCATTAATCTTCTTACAAAAAAATGGACTACAATAAAAAGTATCAAGGATGGAATAAAGAATAGGTGAGCCTAGAAGCTCAACAACAACAATCTTCTTCTCAACATTCTGTAGTCAACGAACTTTATCTTCAAGGTTCTATTTGCAGTCCCATAATCCCTAAATAATCTCATTCTTCTTAGTCAATTGCAGCAGCAAGGCATCATAATATTCTTACAAAGCCTGATATTCATCAAACATGTGTTGTTAGCTTGAAGAGGAGTAGCTTATTCACGAAGCTCGTCAACAGAGGCCTATAAGTGGGAAAACTCACCAGTTAACTGGGCATTGGTTTCCGTTAGTTGATAGACTTCCATGCCTAAGCCAATATTTGTTGTATGAGGAAGAGATTTTACTTCCTACTCTAGATCATTGACAAGATTTGTTTTATCTCCAAATTCATCTAAAAGTCTTTGGAAAACAGTTTCCATGTGGCTATCCAAGATAACAACCTTCCAACAGTGCGCAACCAAAGTAGTCTGAAATATGACAACTTCAATCTTCAATTGATTCTTCAGTCCTGCAATCTTTGTATGCAACAAGGAAATGACAAACTTCAATATAATGAATTATTGACCAAGCTGATCAAGAACTTTCTGCTCATAGAGTGTCTTCAATCTTTTACCCATTTTCAGATATACTATCAGTTTAGGAAAGAATCGGTATCAAATAGATAAAGGAATGATTACTCCCAAATAATACCACCAATCGACTCACACTAAGTGTTTATATGCTTAGTCAAACCCGGGAAGAACAAAGTCTATCATACCCTCGATGGAGATCGACCATGTGCCAAAGATCTATCTTCACGAAAGCATATATGTCAATACAAATATTGTAACGGTGGTTCGAAGAGGTGGGTGACCACAAAGGGAACGTTGATTTCACAAGTAAGTTGAGCAGATCATGGATCGTTGGTTTGGTCAGATCCCTTCTCTAATCCAATCTACTAGCTCCTTTGCATTTACTTTTCTAGAATAAGCAGGTGTGTCCAACCTTGGTATTCCTTCCAAATTTGTAATTGCTTGAATTACTTTTTCCTCTAATGCAAGTGCAAGCCGATGGCCTACTTGTGAAATCTCTTATTCCATCTCTTCATTACTTTCATCATTCATTTTTGTAGCCACTCTTCTTCATTTCACCGTCTCCATGGACTCTAGTCTTGTTGTCAACGTTTTTAGCAACTCTACGAGATCATCTCCATTTTATGCTCTTCATGATCTTACATGTTCTCTTCTGAGAGGAATTCCTTTACCTCCTCTCTCTACCATTCTCTATCACAAAATAAATCTCCTTTGCAAATTCTCTTTATCATCTCCTAGTTCTACTTAGTTCTACAATCTTCTAGTAGAATTATCTTCTACAACTAATTGACAAGGAAAACACAACCAAAATTTAATCAAAAGAGCAACACAAATCAATTTCTCATACCACTTGATGCCATTAGGAATTGCACAGATCAAGTCCACAAATTTACAAAAACACCAAAGAAAAATATATAACAAAATTATTTTTTGACAAGTTTAAAAATATTACAACAATTTGGAACCAATCAACCTTCTTTCAATTTATAACATGAATCCACAATGAGGAATGAATTATTACACAAAATGAGAAAGAGATTTCAAATTTCTTCCAAATGAGAAAGAGATTTCAAATTTCTTCCATTGATATCTATTATTTCTTCATTTTTATATTCTCCTCCCTTCTATCTTGAATCCACTGTTATAGTCCAACACTTATCATGTAAAACTGAACTCGAATTGAAGCTCTGTCATCTTATTATACAACCTGAGTGGGCCTAATGATTAAGAACATGTGTGACCTAGAGATCACAAGTTCAAATCCAAAGGGGATAGGGTATGTATACCTCAATAAAGTTAACGCAAAATCCCAAAATACATAACACATATCATCACATAACATAATATATGCTTGTCTCAAAGATTAAGCCATGCATGTCTAAGTATGAACTAATTCAAATCGTAAAACACCTTCACAACCATAAARCTACCAAAACACCATTCCAAATATAAACCATCATCTATACCAACTTAAAGATTTTATAATCATAAAAACCACACCATTCCAAATATAAACCATCATCTATACCAACTTAAAGATTTTATAATCATAAAAACCATTCCAAATATAAGGATACGTTCAGTTCCGTTCGGTATAAAACCATTCCAAATATAAGGATACATTCAATTCCGTTCAGTTTTACTCAGAGATTTTATACATTCATAAAATCCATTTAGTTATATTCAGTTCTGGACGGATGAATGGATACACGCTGGGAATAGAATAACCAAAATGGAAGCCACGTCTGATTCTAATATCAGAGCCAGGTTTCGATCCTGGGACCTGTGGGTTATGGGCCCACCACGCTTCCGCTGCGCCACTCTGATGGCAGATGAATAAACATTTTTAGGATTTAGTACTTTTATACGTTTTTTAGATGCATTTAACAGTGATGAAAAGATTTGATTAATAAATAGGTGCATTAACATTTTGATATATCCGTTGTCGTCTAGTCCGGTTAGGATACCTGATTTTCACCCAGGCTACCCGGGTTCAAATCCCTCGAACCTATTAAGAATGTTCTTGGCAATGTTGGTGTCATTTAAATATCATTAAGGTGAAATCAATTTGATCATTACTTAATTTATGTTAATTTCTCATACATATGTGTTTATTTGCAGTTTTATTAATTTATGTTAATTTCTCATACATATGTGTTTATTTGCAGTTTTATTAATTTATGTTAATTTCTCATACATATGTGTTTAAGAATGTTCTTTGCAATGTTGGTGTCATTTAAATATCATTAAGGTGAAATCAATTTGATCATTACTTACACAAAACAATTTTTGTTAATTTATGTTAATTTCTCATACATATGTGTTTATTTGCAGTTTTATTAATTTATGTTAATTTCTCATACATATGTGTTTATTTTGCAAATAAGGAGAAATTCATATCGGAGTGTATGTAATGATACATTGTTCTATGTATGAAAAAGTAACACTAAAGTACTAATTCAACATGAAAATTTGAGTAATTTACATAGTTTGTTGAGTTTGCCAACGGAAAAAATATAGTTATAGTAAGGATGTTTTAGAACACCACCAAAAAATCAATGTATTGTGGGTTGATATATCTTCGAGATAAAGGACGTTAAAACTACAACTGTAATTTTTTGTAATTCTTGGTCCCGTAGATCTTATAAGGCCTCTAGCAACTGCAAGCGTAAATAAAAATTATTTTACTCTATTAATAGATGATAGTGCATAAGATTACTAGTAGGTTTACCAAACCACAATTTTTAATGACTCGATACAAAATTTACATATAAGTTTTAGCAACCACCCATCTATAGTAGTCTTCTAGTTCAATGCCTTTAGCCATAACCTATAATAGAATTGAAAACCTTTTAAGATCCTTCTAGTGGGATAATTTTAAGGGAAAATTTGGATCCCATCATTGCAATTAGTATTTTATTACACCCCAAGGACCAAGGAGGTTTGGGTGTCACCAACGTGCCAAAGGAATACACCTTTTGTACTAAATAGATTATTTGATCCCTCAAAGGAAAGAAGGCCTAGAGATCTTAAATCACAATTCCAAGAGCTCGAGTGCATTGCATGGTTATAAGTAAAGTTGGTGAGGGATCAATCTACAAACATCGTGTAGTACCCCAATCCTAGTTAAAATTAAAGTATCCTTTTCAACCCATAGTATATCGAAGGTTCCAAGAAAACCATTACATCATTCTTTATGGTGGTCCCTTTCTCTTCTCAACAAGGGCAAGTTGTTGGCAAAAATTCATTATTTTTTCACCTAAGATTTTAAGAAAGCACATTAGAACTCCGCAAAATAAAATGGGATGCAGAAGGTCACAAAAATATTATTGAGGCGTAAAAAGGAATGTAGGATGACACAAAAAAGGTGTAGAAATTGACATAGAAAGATGCAAAAAGGGATACAGAAAAAGGGTCATGCATTCCAAATACCATTAACATGTCGGTTGGGATGTGAAAGAGGGTAACTAGAACTTTGTATTGTAGTAGTGCTACAACCACAAATCACTAGAATGCCACATTCCATGTCAATGTCCTTGACATGTAGATGTGTAGGATTTCACAAGTGGGATACTCTAAAAATGAACACCACAAAGAAATTACTCACGGCGATCAAAGATGAAGACACCAATATTTTCATTGTAAAAAAGCCTCAAAGACTTAAAGATCCACAAATCAATACAAAAATTGTATTATTTTTCAAGAAAGAAAGACTATGTCTAGTGCAATACTATGGTCTTTGCAATGCAACATTGTAGTGTGCCCAAAGCCAACACCACACGACGAGCATGTCCAATGGTGCCAGAATTGCCTTCAAAGACTCTCTGATACTACTTTCTGATGCACCCAGATTAGCAAACCCATAAATGATTTGTTGAATGCTCTGATATGAGTTCGTACCCACTACTCAGGTACCTCTAAATTCTCCCTCTTGGGATGATTTCAAATTTTTGATACCAATGAAGCATGGAAGAAACACAATAACAATTCATGCAATAATCAAGATCCATGCTACACTATAAAAGAAATGAACAATATGTCATGAAAAACAATAACCAACAAGCAGGCACATTATCAATAGATATTTCAGAGTTATTAATTAATACACAACGAGAATAAATATGCAAATAGAGACAACCATGACAAAGAGTACTTATCTTTATCAAAACCAATCACCAACTTGTTGCAGAAAAAAGACGTTCCACCCAATCTTAGACATTGTTGTTCTATCTCTCAACAACAGGTCACCCTCGAGCCAGGGCTATGAATCCACAAGGACAGGTCTCAGTCTGACACTCAGCTTCCCAAACCAGTCAACAATCAAGCTCTCACAAGTTTCTCAAACACACAACAAAACCAATTACCATCTCTCTTATCCTTCAGCCTGCACCACCCAAAAAGAATGAACCCCCTTCACTAATAGGCAGTCCCTCAGGTTTTCCACCTCTTTCTAGGGATCCAATGCCTCTGGTAAGGAAATCTCAATGCTGGAAACTCTCAAGATTCTTAGTTGTGGACAGCTTTCTCTCAATTTCCATTATTCTCATTCCCACAGGCATCCATTCCCTCCTGGAATAATAAGTAATTAATTACAACCAATGAACCATGGTTTCTCCCCTTCATAAATGTGTTTTCCCTTCTCCATGCATAACCAAAAATGAGCATAAAAGTGAAATTATAGAGGAATGAATCCAAAAATGAATTTTGATTAAGAATGAATGGCCAACCCCCAAGACAATCAAGAACATGGATTAAATATCAAAAACATAATGTTAGGATTTGATCCTAACCCCTCTCCGTGGATCATTATTTAGTATGATATGTTTTCTGTGTAATAAAGGTCAACATTAGTTAATAAGGCATGTTAAATAAAGGAGAATAAGTTAATGTATTAAGACCTAATAGAAGCTTCAACTTCTAGAAAGTTCTTCCTCTAGAGGTTTCTTTAGAAGATAGAATTAGTATAAATAAGAGTAGGATGTATTGGATAGTTTGTCTTGAGAATTATTGTAATAGAGTGCTACTCTGCTGGAGGTTGCCCCCTCAAAGAGAAACGTGAACATTGTTTCCTATCAACAAAGGTATTATTTTGGTGTTGTAGTTTCATCTATTGTGTTGTTTTGTTGTTATTCGCTGCAATATTTCTGTTTTCAGTTATTATAATAGATCGGGTACCTTACAAGTGGTATCAGAGCACTTTCCTTGGTAGAAATTGTGGGTTATTTTTTCCAGGGTAGAGAAGTATTCCAACGTCTTAAAGCTATAGAGATTTGTCGTTCAACACATACATCCATGGCCGAGGAAGCATACATGCAGGAACTACAAGTGGTACTTAAGCGCACATTGTTGGCCACCCTTGTAACCCCTGTTGGTACCCCTTTGAGTGGTATCACATCAAACATCACCTTTATATGGATCAACCTAGATATATTGAAGCCCTCTGTAGATAAGTCGATTGGCCACCTGACTGCTATAGTTCCACCACAACACTCAGGAAGATACTCTCTAGTACCTTAGTAGTTAGGTAGTATGGCTAAGGGCACGATCTAGCCTCCTTAGTTAGTGCCCTAAGATATCGGGTCGAGTACTACTGTTGGACCCCGGACGTATATCAGAGAGATATGGCACAGGGAAAACCCTTGTCTGTAGAGACCCTAAATACCCTAACCCTTGGGATGGAAATAAAAACAAAATAGACAAGATCTAGTGCAACTTTATCTCCTGCATTCAACTTGTGAAATTACTACACATTTGTTCCTGTTCAGAATTTGGGCCTTTCAACACTGCAATATTCTTCAAATCAGAGTATAAATCCACATGAGTTAAAAAAAAAAGTATGGATCCTATCGACACCATTATTTGATCCCTATCCCATTGGATTCCTCTCTTTACCCTTATCACACTCATACCTATCATTTTTCAGCCATATTTTTTCCTGTGGACCCAACCCTTTTCCAACCACCTTATTTTTGAATTACCCCATTGGATTCCCCTCATCACCCTGAACATCGTGATACACTTCATCCATAACCCATTTTTTGTGTGGTCCAACACAACTATCCATCCCAACACCTCATATGCTCCCTAAGCCTCCACCATGCCTACTACCCTCTCTTAGAACCAAGAAGACTTGGAGACTAAGGTGTCCAACTTGGAACAAAAACTTGACTCCTTCAACATAGACCTCCAAGCCACCCTCGAAAATAAATAGATGGATATGACACAACTCGTCAAGAGTAAGAAGGTTGATCCCACTCTAGAGGACCCTCACTCTTCCCATTATGAGCATACTCATTCTTTCCGCTCTCCTTGGGGTTCTCCACGTTCTTGGACTAAGGTGCCCAAAGTTGACATGCATAAATTTGATGGATCCAACCCATCAGGGTGGGTTTAACAAATGGAATAATACTTCTCCCTCCATGATATTTTAGATGATGAGACCAAGCTCCATGTAGGGGTTCTGTACTTGGATCAAGAACGCTGACAATGGTGGAAGTGGCATAAGAAATGTTATCCAGGACTACCCACTTGGAAGATGTTTTGGGAAGGCTCACTAAGTTGCGCCAAACTGGCCTAGTATCAGAATTCATCATGGCATTTGAACAGTTGGTTATATGAACTGAGGGATTATCTGATGAATTTTATCTTGAATGTTTTCTTTGTGGCTTAAAGGAAGCCATCAGGGCTCGTGTGAGCATGCACCACCCTACTACCTGGTTGCAAGCATGCCAATTAGCATTGGAAGCAGAGACCATTCTTCATGCCCCACCCATGAGGACTACATTCACCACTCATCCTTGCCCAGGGGCTAACCCAACTCCGACACAAACCTTGAAGGTCCAAAACGTATCTCCCGCAGAAATGGTGGAACGTCGCAAGCAAGGACTTTGCTATTACTGTGATGAAAAGTATTCACTGGGACATAAATGTAGGGAACAAAATTTCTTCCAGATTGATGCATCATCTTCTAGGTCCCATCCAGATACCATTAGATGAGGCTCCTGACCAATAGGACACACAACTCAATGTCCACCCCTGACGTTTCATTTGCAACCCTTGTAGAGCTAGAGGAACCTATCATATCTCTTCATGCTCTCTTGGGTATTTCGAACCCATAGACATTGAAGATCAAGGGCTACATCAAACATAAGGAGGTATTGGTATTGATTGATAGTGGTAGAACCCATAATTTTATTCATCGTAGGCTTGCTAAGGAGCTCCATTTCTTTGTCTTCCCATTTCTAATTTTTAAATCCTCATCGCAAATGGTGGTACGGTGAAGTGTGGGGGTCATTGTGAGAATTTCAAACTCCAAATGGGTGATTGTCATCTGAAAACCCACATGTTGATCCGGATTTATGTAGGAACACCATGAAATACAAAAATACACATAAACACAAAGATGCAGCGGAAATAAGACTTCATTTCATTAATAACAAATGACTGAAATATGCTTACAGATAGAATGGAAATAAACTAGCTAGGGCGCTGGTAGCTTATCTCTGAGAAGAGATGTGGTTGCTACTCGCATCTGTGAGAAGATGATTACAATGAGGCTCTAGATGCCTTTTTACAATAGACGAGAATTCCAAAAGTCATAGACATCCAAAAACCTAACCCTAGGAGATGAAGCGCCAAAAGTCATGTGGGCCCCGTTTGGGTAAGTTACTACATCAACTTCCCGGGGTCATAACTTTTGCATATGATCTTCGTTTTAAGCGTGTGATAGCTCGTTGGAAAGGTATCATCGAGGAGATTCATTTTGGGGAATTAATCATGCCTTCGGATATCATTGAGAATCTCGATCTCAAAAAACCTTCATTTAGGCCCTCCAAATGGCCCCGGAAGTTAAAACCTGCTAAAAATAGTAAATTGCCAAAATTGCCAGAAAATTGTTTTGAGCCAGTCGGAAAAGGTGGGTGGCCACCGATATCCACCTGGATCAATCCTCCCTCCTTAGGAAGCAATGGTCCCCATTGCGTTGAGTTCCTCCATGAGATGAGGAAACTTCTGCTGAACTTGGTCCCTGGTGAGCCATTTGCCTTGGTGAAGGAGTTGGCCTGCTTTGACAACTCGATATAGCAATATTCTTTGTTTTCGGGTGTGATTGATCTGTGTATCCATGATTTGATCAGTTCTGGCTTGTTCCATGCAGTCTAGATTTAACTCTGTTGGTGTGAGTTGTTCTGCCATGTCGAATGTGTCTAATAGAGGTGGAAAGTAGGGCCGAAGGCGGTCCACATTGAACACTGGGTGCAAACCAAGCAATGGTGGAATGATGAGCTCAAAGGCATTTTCCCCTACAGCCTTGGTGAGGGTGTATGGCCCATATCGAAGCGGACGAAGCTTGCGGTGGGGTCCAACGAGGCGCTCCTTTTACAAATGTAGCCACACTTTGTCTCCCACTTGGAAGTTGTGTGGCACCCGATGTTGATCATGTCGTTGCTTGTACTTAGAATTGGCTCTATCCAAGATGTCATGAACTTGTTAGCGGATGTGTTGAATGTGTTCAATGAATTTGTTTTCCTTATTCACCTCAGACTGGACGTGAGCTGAATCTTCCTGAGTAGCCACGAATGGCATGGCTATGTCAATGGGACATAGTGGCTAGAATCCCAAGCCCACTTGAAAGGGGTTGTGGCTAGTTGAGCTATGGAGAGCCCGGTTGTAGCTGTGTTGTACATAGGGGAGGCTCTCATCCCATGTGCTTGGATGCTTTGAATTGTACATGCGCAGAATGTGTACGATCATCCGGTTGACGACCTCTGTCTGGCCATCA
>ML792752.1:14857-50308 GCA_009831015.1 Picea engelmannii
CAAAAGTCATGTGGGCCCCGTTTGGGTAAGTTAGTACATCAACTTCCCGGGGTCGTAACTTTTGCATACGATCTCCGTTTTAGGCGTGTGATAGCTCGTTGGAAAGGTATCATCGAGGAGATTCATTTTGGGGGATAAATTATTCATTTGGCTATAATTGAGAACATCTATCTCAAAAAACCTTCATTTAGGCCCTCCAAATGGCCCCGGAAGTTAAAACCCGCTAAAAATAGTAAATTGCCAAAATTGCCAGAAAATTGTTTTGAGCCAATTGGAAAAGGTGGGTGGCCACCGATATCCACCTGGATCACATGTTCTCTATTTCCATGGGTGGTTGTGATATTGTATTGGGTGTCAAATGGCTTCACACCCTGGGACTGATTACAATGGATTATCAAGATTTATATATGAGCTTCACCCAAGAGGCTCACACCTATACCCTCCGAGGCCTCCAAGATAGCCCCCTTGAAATCATAAACTCTCCTAGGATGGAAAAATGGTTCAATAAAGGACACCATGGTGTGATTTCTCAATTTCATGCCATCCAGGTCATCGATCAGGCCTCTCCTAAAGTTCCTCCCAACCTGCAACTAATATTGGACAAGTACCCCAGGGTCTTTGAGGTTCCAACAAACTTACCTCCCTCCATAGGTGAGAATGACCATAGAATCCCTCTCCTTCCAGATAGTCAACCCCCCAATGTACGTCCCTACAGGTATCCATTTTCTCAAAAAAATGAAATAGAAAAGACAATACAAGAAATGTTGGAGGTAGGGGTAATTCAACGAAGTACCAACCCATATTCTTCCCCAATAGTGATGGTTTTAAAGAAATAATGTACTTGGAGAATGTACCTCGATTTTCGTTCCCTGAATCAACTAACCATCAAGGATAAGTTTCCCATTCATATCATTGATGATATCTTGAATGAACTCCAAGGTGCATGTTTCTTCACAAAATTAGACCTTTGCTATGGCTATCACTAGATATGGATGAAGGAGGTAGATTTTCCGAAGACAACCTTTAGAGCTCATGAAGGTCATTATGAATTCTTAGTCATGCCTTTTGGCCTTTGCAATGCCCCATCCACCTTCCAAATTATCATGAATAAAATCTTGAAACCTTACCTTCAGAAGTTTGTCCTAGTTTTCTTTGATGATATCCTCATTTATAGTCGCACTTGGGATACCCACCTTCTCCATGTGGACAAAGTCCTTCATTTGTTACAGAACAACCAATTGTTTGTCAAAAATACCAAATGTTCCTTCGGGGCCAGGGAAGTGGGATACTTGGGACACATTGTGGGTCAAGAAGGGGTAAGAGTGGACCCCAAAAAGATACAAGCTATGCAGGATTGGTCGTGACCCATAACCTTAAAGTGCCTACGGGGTTTCCTCGGTCTCACAAGATATTACAGGAAATTTTTCCACCATTATGGAAAAATGACTAATCCCTTGACCGACCTTCTTAAGAAGAATGCATTTCATTGGACACCTTTCGTCGAGCAAGCCTTCACATATTTAAAGCGGGCCATGTGCACTACTCCAGTGTTAGCAGCTCCTATCTTCAACAAAGCTTTTGTGGTAGAATTAGATGCTTCCGGCACTGTGCTCACACAAGATGGTCGACCTCTAGCCTTTACTAGCCAGACATTAAGTCAATAGAGAAATCTGTATCCCTCTTTGATGGAAATCCTGGAAACTCCCCAAACACATCTTCATATTCTTTCAATACTAGATAATCTTCAAGACTTGTATCCTTGTCCTTCATTGGCTCTTCCGTATGGGCTACATATATATGACACCCTTTTCTAATCCTGAAATCTCTCAGAAAGATATAGGCCTTGGAATACCTTTCATTATCCTTGAATTCCCTTCCTCATCAAGACATGCGAAATCCTTGTTATAACAATATAAGGCAACATGATGTTTTTCTAGCCAATCCATACCAATCAAGGAGTCATGAGACCCAAGTGGTATGATGTTCAAATATTCCTTAGTGTTGATTCCATTCATTTTTACTAGGAAATCATTAACAAACTCATTAATTCTTCTCTTGGCTCTAGTAGCTAGCTAAACTAACCAAGTCTTTTCATGCTTACATTTCTTCAATTTAAATATTTTAACTAGATTCAAATCTATATAGCTATGACTAGCTCCAGAATCAATCAAAATATCTATGGGATTATTATCAATCTTACCTTCGACTTCAATCATGTGGGATTGATAGTCTGCTTTTCTATTGTCCAAGGTTGCATAGATCCTTGGCATGATTTTTCGCATGTACTCTATTATCTCCTCTTGCTTGACATTATGCATAGTCTTCATTTTATCTCCCGGTAAGGACAATTTTTATACATGTGATCTCCTTCACATCCCCAACACTTTATGGGCTTCTAACTTGACCTCTTTTCCAAGGAATCTGTCATTTTCCAATCGCCTTTAGATGAATACCCGTGTTGATATGTTTTATATCTATTCCTTATGAAAGGTGGATTGAATCCTTTCTTCCTTTGATCCATATTTCCTTTCTTCTTATCATCCCATGCCTTTTGGAAAGTTGACCTTCCTCTATTATGCTCATACAAATACTTATCTTTCCTTATGGCTTCTTCCAAACTCTCAGGACCATCAAACTGAATTTTATCCTTGTAGAAGTTGGAAGTCCACTCAGGAACCTATGGATTTTGACCTTCTCATCCCAGATGAAGCTTACATATCTAAGAAGTGCCAAGAATTTCCTCCCATATTCATCCATGGTCATGTTCCAGAGTTTGAGTTCAAAGAACTCTTGCATATTCTTGTCATAATATTTCTCTGACAAGTATTGTTGTTGGAAATATTTCTTGAACTGCTTCCAAGAAATTCTCTTCTCGTCAAGGTGCTTAACATGCTTATTTCATTCCTTTCTTGTTCTCTCCATTAAACGATGGTGGCTTAATTTTCCTCAGATCCCCTTGCAAGCTATCTCACCCATGTCTCCTCCTTTGATGTCTTAGATGAGATATACTTGGGCTTCTCTCTGACCTTGAATGTGCATATGATCTTCTGGTCAATTTCCCCGGGGAATGATGATGTTGATGCTTGCTAGCACTCCTTGAATTTCTAAATCCTCCATGATCATTCCTCCCATCATGCGATCTAGATGCTTATACTTTCTGTGCACTAGCTTCTTGTCTTGTGGCAGAATATTTGTTGGCTTTCTTCTGTAGCATATTCAAGATTTGTATTATCCTCTTGAGCTTTCATAATATTTTCATTATCATCCCTATAACTCAACACTTCTCTTCCCATGCTTCTCATAGTTACGTGCTCCTTCCTATCTCTTCTCCCATTAGAATTTGTCTCAACATTTCCCATGATGACACACAGACCTATGATCTCTTCTTTGTGGTTGTAAAAACTTGTTTGCATCCTCCATATCTCTAGTTCTCATATAGGAACTAAATTATTCTTTCATGTACCTTTAATTTTGCAAGAAATATGCATGTAATAATTATTGTTAGCACATGCATACTATAAAACATTCCATTAGATAGAATACATGTTATTCTTCTCATACATTTATGAAGAACACAATGCACCAAGTCAAAATCAACACATTATTCTATGAAACATATGTCCAATGGATCTACTCATGCCTCATTATGAGTTCTAAGTAAAAAATTGCAACATTCACAAGCTACAATTCTTCACTTAATTACTACTGCAGAATTTACTTTATTACTTCTAAGAAATTTTAGCACCCAATTCAAAATTATGTGCGTATAGATATATTCTCCTCCTCAATACCTTTCTAGCAACTATTCATTTTCTCAAATCTGAGCTCCACGCTGAAAGTTATGGTTTGAAGAAATTTACACTGTTTTCCCCAGTTTATCCATGTATGCTAAATGTGTCTTCTTTCTCTTCATGCACATTTTTACATACCTAGATTCCAATTATGGTTCCATGGATGTCTTCTATGGTTCATAAGATTTCCAAATATTGCTTTTGTGCCTCAAATGAACTTCTGAGAAAGAATTTATGCCCTATGGAAGTAAACCAATGCTGGAATTTTACATAAATTGTTTCAGCTACAACTTTCTCATATGAGCTATGTTTTGTGCCTGGAGTAGCTTGTTGGAAAGCTCTCTCTAAGTTCTTTTATTTAAGCTATAGAGATCAAGTGTACCAAAGGTACACTTTGTTCTCTTGGATTTTGATTTCCTAAAAACGTCGTTTAGGGCCTCAAAATCACCCTGCAAGTTCATGACCTTTGAAATCCCCAAAAATTTGTAGAAAGTTCATTGTTTTACTATTATAATAACCTTGAAATGTAAGTCATGAATCTTAACATTGGGTGAAATTTCAACCGTTGATCCAATACACCTTCCCCATGTCTGCGGATGAATATCCACTATCGATATCCAACTCAAAGCAATCTAAATTGTTGATTTCCAACACTACATCGACGATTGACGATCAACGTTTTCCTTTGGATGCACACAACACTTTTCCAAAACTGTCGACCCGATTGTCGGCCATTGGCCCTTTATTTTGGAAACTGATTGGCAACACATCGCTAAAACGATCGACCTTATCATTGACCATTGACCATTGGTGATTTTCATTGGTGGATGAAAGTCCTTACCATTTCAGTCGATCCAATCATCGACCATCAACCATCTCTTGAATGACGTAGCATGCCACATCAGCCTAAGGTGTCAACTTCACTAGCATGGTATGGCATGTGGATGTTGACATGGCATGACACATCATCCTCCTCTTTTATTCATCGGTCATCGATCGTTTCCCTTGGATGACCCAAACACATCGTCGAATTGGTCGACCCAACCATCGATCATCGATGATTGATGATTCCTTTTGATGAGATACCACCTTGTTAAAATGACCGACCTGACCATCATTTGTTGACGATTTTTGTTGGAGAAAAGAACATGTCACTGAATTTTATGACTTGACCATCATCCATCAACATTTTTTGTTGGCGCATAGACTGAAATACTCTTCCAGTTCGTCTGACCCATCCATTGGTCATCAAAAAATTCTCTTGGGAAACTTCAACACTTAGAATTTTGTTACTAAATCCCAAATGTATTTGGATCGTCGATCTACCAATCGAAATTTTATCAATCGTTGATTCACCAAAATTCACACAACTCTACCAATAAATCTTGACCATCAATCTACTCCATTTCCCAGTCGCCAAAAATAAATCTCGATTGTTTCTTTAAATTCTCCAATATGCGAAAATGAATCTTGGCCATCAATCTATTTCATTTTCCAAACGTCTAAAAATGAATCCAGACTGTCAATTTTTCTCCTTTTGCAAAACATTGAAAACTTATAAGTTTTAATTCAACTCATGATGAATTTGGGTTGTTGCTCTCAAGATCAAACATAATGTTGGTCATCGATTCATCAAAATCTCCCAGTTCCTTCAGACGCCATTAGAACTCAAATTTTGAACTTGCAGATCGAATCTAACTTTGAAAACCAGTTGATTGACACCATTAAACCTCTTAGACAATTCTTTTCCATTTAAAACTCGAATTTGCTCACGAATTTGGGGATTTCACTTTGATTTTTCACCATTTTTCCCTAAATTCGTCATAGATTGAAATATGTAACAACGAATTTTCCCAAATTCACACTAGTTCTTGGCCCATACGGTTATAGTGTTGAACTTAAGATCTGATACCACTATTTAATGCACCCAGTCCCAAGATGGATCGTGTTACTGCTAAAACAACCTAATAAAATTTTCTGCTACCAATTCTAAATGTGTAAATAATACACAACATGACATTCAAACTCATTCAACTGTCCATACTAAATGAAAACATGAATGCAACTATTTTAACTGTGTACAACAACAACTAAATAGATACAACATCATTCAATCATAAAAATATAGATTCATATGCATCAATCTACTCACATCAAGTAGCAATAACCAAGATAACTCAGAGTAAAATGCACACCAACTATATCAGCATTTAACATGAATAAACACAACAGATAAGAACACTTATCTTAAAAAATATGTGACCCGATGCAGAGGATGAACTTTCCTCCAAATTGTAGACTTGTTGTTCCAGTTCTCAACAACAAGTCACCCCTGAGATGGGGCTATAAATCCACAAGAAATGGTGGTGCCTAAGGCTCTCTAATGTCCCCCTCTCAATAATCAATTCCCACATCTAATTCTAGTCCACCAAATCTCTTCCACACAACTTTCACAACCCAAGGGATGGAATCCCCCATCACTTCTCATAGTCCCTCAGGCATTTCCACTCCCCTTTAAGGCTTATAGCATAGATTGGACAAGAAATATCTCTATTAGGACTTCAATAATTTTACAGTTGCAACAAGAATTTGCCCAACAACAAAACTCTTGCTTCCCTTGATGAATTTTGAATAAAACATTACTCGCACACCTACAACCTCTTTATCCACTAAATTATAGCTCAAAACAATTGTTAGGCATGCCCACAACAACTTCCTTCAAGCTTCAACACTCATAACTCCTTTGTTGTCCAAAAACTCCATGTAAAAACAACTCTCCATGAAAAAACTTGAATTTGTAATTCTGGTCTCCTACCCATGCAAATTTCCCCTCTTTCCCTTCCTAGCTTGACTTACACTCTTCCCCAAGTTGATTGTACTCAACCCCCATGATTTCAATAAATATGTCATATGAATTCTCACACCCACCCTCTTACAAGAAATCAATTATTGGGTACTATAACACTCAACATTGAATGGAAGGTTTGTGGTAAGGATAATTTAGAAAGAAATGGTTTGGGTTTAATAAACATGGGTAAACTCCCCCCCTCCCAGACCCCTTCCCTCTCTTGTCGAAAATAAGCCCCAAAATATTCGTTTGTATCCATCTGCAATTGGAAATACATTTTATGTATTATATTCAATTTACATCATTTACATATTACATCGCTTGGCCCTTGGCCATACATCACTTTTACAATATACATTGCTAGTGTGGGGTTTGAAAATGGGGATGTTACATTTGTTAAGTAAGGGGAGTCCTGACATGAAGAAGCAATCCTATAATAAACCATTCTCTATGTTAGATATCCTAAATTTAGAATCTCAATTTACCCACCAAGTCTTTAAATGTCCAGTCATAGTCCCAAACCATTTCTCCCAGTTTATGTTTTATCTCTTTAATTTTTTCCATGGATTGCAGTTCCAAATTGGGATTCTAAAAATATTTAATCAAGTCTTTCTTTATCTCATCCATAACTTTGGTTTGTCTTGTAGGTACACCATTTTTTTACTTCATATACCACTGTAGAGCTCAATCTTTAAAAGTGGTTTTCAATAACGCAACCTTTTGGGCTTCATTTATGATATTATCCACCATCTATATTTTTTCGCACATGAATCATGTTGATTTGCATCATCCATCCAAATTCCATGGAACATAGGTAGTCTAATCACTAAAACAATTATGTTTCCTTCCATTGGAAAATTCAAATTTATTTTTGTTGTTCTACCTCCATTTGTTGTCATTACTCCAATCCTATGCTATATTATATTTCTAACACTCTACTTCTATTGAACATTTTTATGATGATGATGAATTGCATGCATGGAAGTGGTTCTGAAGGGGGTTTCTCTACCTCATTTTCTCCTACTTCTCTTGTTGATATTATGGTAGTTGCAGGAGGTATTAACCTCTACTTGTAACCTTTGACGAATCTAGAATATTCCAAAAGTAAGAGAAACCCTAGAAGGTTAGGAAATAACCTTAGAAGACAAGTTGGCTCAAGATAATAATTTATATTAAATTATTAACCTCCATAAGTAGAATTTGACCCAGCTTGGTCACTTGGAGGACTATAAATAAGAGGGCGCTAGAGATCATTTGTCACAGTCACTCTCACAAATGCATAAGGACAAGTGGTGTGCATGACTGGAGGAGAGTTGCAGTTGTTGTAGTGGTGACTTGGTCTTTGGTTGTGGTTTGAATTTTTGCTTGGTTATGCTTTGGAATTTCTTCTTGTTATGCTAGCTCTAGAGAGAGGTACATTACCTTGGTTGGCTATTGGTACTTCTAGGGTTTGCTTCCAAAATTATTCTATCTATCAAGGTTAAGGTGCTCGGGGGTGGCATTTGTGCCTATGGTTGGGTGACAATATTGAGATATTGTCTATGGTGAAACGAGCACACCTATAATTCTAACAGGTTATGGGCCCACACTATCTTCGAACAATCTAATAACTGGAAGGTAGATTGGGAGGATTTTCTCTGTTGTAGTTGCAGTTGCAGTCACAGTTTTTTTGCATCAACGAAACCCTAACCCTCGTATTGAAGCACCTTAAGTAAAGCTCTTGACTTAATTCCTAGATAACCTAGTGCGCTCTAGCCTAGCGTACCTCCTGGTAATCTTAGCAAGCCAAGACATCAAGTTTGAAATTTTGGTCAAAGTCAATGTTTGACCAAGTCAAAATCTAAGGTTGACCCCTCAACAGTCAAAATAGAAGGCAGTTATGAAGAAAAAAGACCTAGCATGAAGAAAGTGCATGTTGTGCCTGAAAGAGATCTACTAAAAGGAACATTATGAGGTTTACCAATCCTCTAGTAGCTAAACCTCTAGACCAACAAAGTCATTCTAAAGTTTACCATCACAGTTGGGTAACAAAGGTATGTACCTATACATGTTATTTTAATGTGTATCATTATCATGAGTGTGTTTGCAGGGAATGTATAAGAGATCTTTTCTAAAGCAATGATCTTGGACTCAGTGCATTCATAATATTAACACACTCTCTAGCATATTGTTTTAAATTTAAGGGACATGTCAGAAAGGAAACTTGTCTCCGAAGAAAAGCAATCCAAGTGGAACAATAACAAGACTCGAAGTTTTCATATCAAGTTTGAAATCTTTATTAGTATTACTTAAGTGAGTCATACTTAGTAGCTTATACTTCTTAGTGTACTTATTTGCAAATACGAACTAACACCTCCTCTAGGAGATATTTCTTGTTCTTTTTCTCAGACAAGATTATCTTAGTAATGCTACCGAGAAACTTTGAAAAATGTTGTATCAAAAACACTATTGTGCTTTTTTTCTCAGGAAGGTTATTGTGAATATGTCTTTCTAGGCTTGTAGCAATTGTCTTTATCCTGGTCATTATTCTTGTTTCGATTTCCTATCATAAACATATTATCTTGAATCTTTCTTTTATTTCTTGTCTTGTTCCAGGCAGGTACCCTTGTGAAATACACTAAAAAACCTTTGATGAACAATCTTTGCGGAAGTTGTCATAGAAGAAGTTTATAAGGATGACACAATGATTGCAACAATTTCCAGATGGGCAACAATTAGAACATATAGAAAAAAACTTAAAAGAATCAAAGGGAGTCATACTCGAAGGGAGTCATACTTGGAGGGAATCAGACTTAGAGGAAGTCAGTAATCAAAAGGAAAACATAACAGGCTTGTGACACTTTACATAAATAAAAGAGAGATGCAACAGACGAAAGCATGGATTCTCTCAGATAGAGGGAATTGATTGTAGAATTTAAAAAAACATGCAGTCTCAGAATAAAAACAAGGAAGTTCTAGATATTGATCTTTTAGGCATGAAGCCAGGATTAGGAGGGATATAATCCCCAATTATATGATCCATTGAAGACTTATAAATGGAATCTTTGATAGATATAAGGTGAGATTTGGGGCTAGATGATTCTTCCAGAAGGAGGGAGAATACTATGATGAAATCTTGTTCCATTAAACTAGATATACCTCTATCTGAGCCATAATACCTCTTACAATATCCATTGATTGGAAATATTGTTCTTCTTAATAGAGAAATTGAGGAAGAAGCATATGTAGAACAACCTCAAGGTTTTGAGAAAGAGACCCATGTATGCAAATGGAAGAAGACCTTATGAATTCAAGAAACTTGGTGCAGAGCCTCTCATGTACAACAGAAGCATGGTGAAATATTCCTATGACAAGTGAAGTGTATCAAAATGGTTCTTCAGAAGTCTGGGATGATGGATTGAAAATCCACGGAAAACTCTCATGATGACAGCTCTGAAGAAGTTGAGAGACTCTTATACAGTAAAACCGTCCTTGTATCGATAATTGATTGGCGCCTTGATGTATTCGATGAATAATAGGATAGACATTTGCTTTGTTGTAAACATGTCGAGCCAGTTCCAAGTGGAAACTAGCCATGAGAATTGAATAATTGTAAAGCATGCCTTGAAATGCCTTCATGGATGTACATCTGCATGGATTTATCAATTCATATTGGGCAAATAGTGCATATAATAGAAGAAGTGCTTCTTGGATATGTTTTAGTTTGAGATTTTCCACAATATCATGGGATAGCAAGAAACATAAGTTTGTTGCACTTAGCATTGCAGAAGCAAAGTATATTGCAACTTGTGATGCTTGTATGGAAGAAGTGTGGCTCCATAAGATGGTTTCTGTATTGTTTGATCAGGTGTTGGATTCAACCGTGATATATTGTGATAACCATAGTTGTGTGAAGCTCTCATAGAACCCAGTGTTCCATGATAAGTTGAAGCACATTGAGATCAAGTACTATTTTCTCTGTGATAGATTCCATAGGGGAGAAGTGGTTCTCCAGTATATGTCCACCGATGAACAAATAGAAGATATTTTGGTAAATCCTCTATCCAAGATGAAAAGTTTTTGTACTTAAGGGAAAAGTTGGGACTCATGGAGATGACGTCCTTATTGGAAATGGAATTGATTACTCCCCAGGTTGGGTGGGAACATTGATATGTTATTGATATATGGATAGTCATTTTCCAGTTTGGAAAATGGTCTAGGTTGGGAAGTCACTTTCCAGTTCGGAAAGTGGTCCAAGTTTTCCGATGGACAATCATTTTCCGATTCAGAAAGTGGTCTAGAATGTATAGTCATAGTTCGATAGATTATTGATGTACCATAGACAATGATTCCTCTTGTGGCCAGTGTGGGGGAATGATCTAGGACAATCATTCTCCTTAGCAGTCACTCTGAGTAGTGTTCAAGCTGAATGGTATGCCTCTTTGGGAAATCAATATTTCAAAGTTCACAGCTATGAGCAGTTTAGAAAGAATGGTTCGATGTAGGAGGTTGGTGCAGGGCAGTCATTTCCATAGGAAATTGTCCAAACAATCATTCCCTAGGGAAGACTCATTCTCTCCAGGTTGAAGTGTGAATCATGCTGGAAGAATGGCCCAATTAGGTTGAATGGTCCAGGTTCAACGCCAATCAGGGATAGTCATTCCCTAGGGTAGACTCATTCTCTCCAAGTTTCATTGTGAATCATGTCGAAAGAATGGCCCAATTAGGTTGAATGGTCCAAGGAAAACTATTCTTCCATTCTTGGGAATAATAGTCCAAACAACCCATGGATGATGTTTAACTTTTCGATGGAAGATGCTCTTCCAAATCTTGCAGATGTGAGTGGAAGAATGGCCCAGATGAATCAATTTGTATCATGATATTTTTTATTGTTGGTAGCATGCCGAAGTGGAAAGAAGGATGATCATGGGGAAAGAAAGCGTGCAGAGAGTGAAGCAACAACTGGAAGGAAACACAACACGCGTGCATTCAAGAAAGCGTGCACAAGGAAATAAACAACTTGAAGGAAGAACATCACATGCACGAGAGGAAGACCTAACGTTAGTAGGGTTAGGGTTTTGGTAATATGTTGTAATGGCTGAAGAGCCAAAGATGTATAAATACCGATACTGAGGTATTATAGAGGGTTCACGTATTTTGTAGTTGTTCTGATTTAGGTAGTATTCGGGTTTACATTTTGTTGTATGAACTATTTTGTAAGTTGTTGAGATGGAGGAGACGAGAGAAGGTAGATCTTGAGGATTATATCGCAGGCTGAGGAGCCTGGTGCGATCTATTTCACCTCATATAGATCTTACCCATCTGAGGAGAGTTGTAAGCGCATGGCGTTGTAGATGTAGACATATCGTAATAAAAGAACCAAGAGACAAATCTTTGTGGACGTAGCCCAGGAGGGGGTGAACCATGGTAATATCTGTGTAATGTGATGAATGCATGCATATCTTTATCCTCTTTCCAATATTTATTTTTTGTGTTTAATAAATGAATGAGTTATTATATTGCTTGTTTAAATGATGTTGCGATATTGAGGGAATAAGTTATGAGATGTACTGCACAATCGTGAATAATAGTATGTTGCATTTACCAATTCTAATAATGGTTCAATGGTTGAGTTCTCATATATCATACTCAATCCTAGGCTGTAAACACCTGAGTCTTGCAGCCACCCATTAAATGTATCTCGAGTGAGACTGCGTAGCGCATTCTGTGTGTTGCGTTGCCTTCTGGTTCACTAGGAGGTCCAATAGTTTTAGAGGCTTTGTTGGAAACCCGAAATACATGAACCCTGGGTCAATACAAACTCAGAAAATATAGAAGAATACTTAACCAACAAATGGTTTTGTTGTTGTAGGTAGGAACAAGAGAGGATTGAGTAGAGGAGACAAGTCGAGAATTTGTCGGAGACAGATTAAGAAAGGGTTAGGGAAGAGACCAATGAGCCATTAGAAGGGAATGTTGAGACCGCAGAATCCCACAAAATAAAAGATCGAAATATTGTTGAGAACAAAAGAGATAGAGTTTGCACAGAAAGACAATAGAAACCCTAGAATAACACCTCGCAAATATCTTGAGAAATACTTGTTTACTAATTTGCACAGTCTTTTTTTGTGATTTTCCGCATCTACTGCAGGAGTGGATACTAAGGTTGAAGGATAACCACGTGAGGAACCAAATTCGACAGTTAGATTGGACCTCAGTACAGATTGAGTAGTTACAACAGGTGAACAACAAATTCACCTGCGTAATAGACTTTTGGCTTGACAGTATTGTGTCAGGGTTTATAACAGAATTTGCAGTTGACACAGTGAAGTCATACAACGTAGCGGAGCAAGAATTTATACGCGGACCTCGAGGAAGGTACATTCGATCCCTGTATACTTCTATTAAGATACTGCTATGTAACAAAGGTGTAATGACAGTGGAATCAGACAACTAAACTTCCCTGCGTGCATGGGCGAATGGGGGAAGCACTGACATAAAGAGGAGAAATGGAAGGAAGAAAGGATAAGGGAAAGAAAGAGGAACCCTTGGACCCAATCATGATGGACGACGACCAGATCAAGTGGATCTTGGCATCAACGGGAAAGATGCGTAGCGGAGTACCCTACCAATACAAGGTGAATACCAAGAAGAGATCCATAGCCATAAGGGAAGGCTTGGCAAGTGATGAGGAAGAGGTAGTGGATCTCCAGGCTATGGAGCATATTGAGGAAATCCTACGTGCAACACATGAGAGGAAAATGAGAAGTCCAAGAGCGGGAGGAGAAGGCAACCATCCTATCCATATTAATGTCAGTGTGGAACCCATAAACCCATGTATGACTAATACACCAAAGAGAACACCACCATTTAGACAACCGAAGTTTGGAGGAAGTTCGACAATAGGAATCATGTCTACACAAGGAGAAACAATTGTAGGAGCCAGTTCAGGTAGCACTAGTCAGGTATCTACACCGCACAGAGGTAGTAGTTCAGCATTCAGAATGGTAGGGCACGATCCCACCATTAGGTTACCAAAATTTCGGGGAGAAGCAACAGAAGACCCTGAGAAGCAATTGTTCATTTATGCAAATATCTGGGAATCAAAACAGATCACAGATGAAGATACTAAACTTGTGCAGCTAGTTATTATGCTAAGAGACCATGCACTAGACTGGTACATGAGTCTAGACACAAACAGTGCCCCTGGGACGACAAGGACACTGGCCGACATTAAGAAGTTACTGATAAATGAGTTCCAGAAGCCAAGATCATAGGATCAGTACATGAATGAGATGATCAAAATAAGACATAAAATAGGAGAGTCTGTATGGTAGATTGATCAGAGATTCAAGCGACTGAAGGGAAAGTTAAAATATCTCATGACCGATATACAACATCGGCACCTGTTTGTAAACTCACTACTCCCACACTTAAAATATCGTTTACGACAACAAAAATTTCAAACGTAAGCAGAGGCTCTGCAGGCAGCCTTGCAACTGGAAGAAAACCAGTACCAGCAAACAGACCCAGTTATTGAAGAACTGAAGGAGGATTTGAAGAATCTCATGTTTCAGCTGAACTAGAATAAGAACAAGGACAAATGAGAAGTCGTTTGGTGTACCATGTGCAGGATGGAAGGCCACCAGAAGAATGAATTTCCAACATTCACGCAATATATGGCAGCAGAAATTCCAAACTCGTTACCTAAGGGAGGACTATGGTGCGAAATTTGAAAAAAACCAGGTCATGACCCTTATCACTGCACGATGATGCCGAAATAACAGGCAACCCCAAAGAGTTCATATTGCACCTTTTGCAAGTTAGTAGGCCATGACGATAACGATTGTAGAACTATGGAGCTGATGCGAGAAAGGACATCAGATGCATATAGGGTACAGGCCGAAATGATGACTGGGAAAGCAGTGCCACATTTCAATCAAGTCCCAACTCCATACAACATTGCAAAACAATAGTATAATACTACACAACAACCATACAATAACGCGAAATCGCAATACAACCCAACACAACCCTAGTACAATACTGCACAGTACAATCAGGCACCTTGGTATAATGCGCCGAGAGGTGATTGAACATGCTACAAAGGAGGAGGACAAGCTAGATGAGGTTTCAGACGAGGTAGAGGACTAGTCACATGTCACAATTGTCAACAACCGGTACATTATGCAAGGGAATGTCCACTTCCACCAACAACTTGTATGCATTTTCGTGCATCAAACCACGATACAGAGGAATGTACGACACTACTAGTAAAGATTCAAGAAAAGAGGAACCAGAACAACCAAAATGTTCAATGGATTTCGGTCGAAGCAAGGGATGAAGGACAAAACATCAACATAGTTACCCATGGAGGATCTAAAACAGGCACTGACACAGTTTGACAAGAACCAACGCAGAATCAATGGGTAAAGAAGAACACTGAACCAAGGAAGCAGTTCAACGTGTAGAAGGAAAAGCAGATATTTAAAGAAGCCAGACAAGAATCTCATAAGGGGGACATGGCATCGACTTCAACTGCACAACAGAACAAGGACGCACCAGAGTACGAGATGTCGCCATCATTGGATCATACCGACGATATGCAACCCACGAGACAAGTAAGTACAATCAAAGGCTTTCTGCAATCATGTGTAAAGGGATTAAGTGATCCATCATCTGTGAAAATATTGCAAAACATACTAGAAAAATGTAGCATTGAGACAGAAGGAAAGCTAGACCCAAACACAGTCAATCACCTGCACACGAGAAGAAGAAACAATAGGGAGTTCAGACTGAATGCTAACATCAAAGATTTTAATATAGGAGACATTATACTAGATCTAGGATCTGAAGTTAATGTATTACCAAAGAAGACATGGAAGTGCATGGGAGAGCCAACATTAGAATATTCACATGTTCAATTAGAATTGACAAACCAACACAGAGTCTTACCAATAGGTAGACTAAAAGGAGTGTTAGTCGACCTAGATGGAGTGCGCACTAAAGCATACTTTGAAGTCATTGAAATAGTAGACGACACAACACCTTACCCATCATTGCTTGGTCTGGATTGGGCATTTGACAACCAAGCCATAATCAACTTGAAAACCAAGAAAATGACATTTGAGTCAGGAAAATACAGGGTCATTGCGCCATTATATCCATCCGAAGGGGAGAGGTTTGTAGAACCTACTTGCCTAGACCTAGAGGAAATCGACCAGTTGTACAGAATAACTGCGCGCGATGAGGATTACGTAAATCCAACTGCATATGGGCTACTCAGTTGGCGAAGCATTACTTCATGTGCGATAGATTCAGACACTAGTTTATAAAAATGGAAACAAAGGCTACAGGAAGTCTCCACAAGAAGATGTGCACGAATAGAGCGCACAGTAAGATGGGTGGGCATAGAAATCAGGGAACCACCTAATTTCCATGGAATCAACGATTTGGAAACATTCTTGACATAGTATGAAGATGTAGTGTTAGAGAACCAGATATTGTTAGCACTTGATATAGCACTCAAGGCCACACCTGCAAGATGGTGGGGTGCGCACAAGGAGACCATCACAGATTGGTACCAGTGTAAGAGGCTACTGTGCATAAGGTTTGGCGCAGAACAAAAAAATAACAAACAATAGAAGTATGATGGACACGAGGCACTAGCGGAACACTTGGAGGCATGTAGACTGCTATGGAAAATGACACCTCCAGAGGAATGGCCTCATCACTTCATACACACTCTAGAGGGAATACCAGCGAACTGGTATACAGACTAGGAGTTGCACAAAGGAACTGCGACATGGAAGGCATTGCAACATAATTTTACCATCACATTTTCATTCGAACATGAAAACCCCAACATAGATGAAACTCTACAACATATAAGAGGAGTAATATTTATCAAAGAACTAGATATAAAATTTATCACAAAAGAGAAACAACGGAATAAACAAATAGTCAAGGAACTATTGTCATGTTACCATGTACAGGAGGAAGCATCAGATGAAGAGGATTTGCGTGATCTTCATATTGAAGAAGAAGAATGTGAAAGAGAGGTGGAAGGCCCACCCATAGAATTAGAAGTCATTTCCGCGCCGATTAAAGTAAATAAAGTTAACATTGGGACAGTCGAGCATCCCAAAATGGAGAGCATTGGAGATTACTGGGATGATCAAACAATGGAAAGCATCACAGATTTGTTGCACGAATACATCGACTTGTTCCCTACAACATTTACATAGATGAATAGCTAGAGAGTTAGGTGAAATGAAGATACCACTTAGACCTTAAGCGAGACCTATTATACAGTAACCCTACAGACTGAACCCAATATATAAACATAAATTCAAAGTTGAGATCGATAGGATGCTCGAAGCCGACATCATATAACCAGTTGAGGAGTCAGAATGGATAAGTTCGATGGTAGTTCAGGACAAGAAGCAAGGAGGGATCATGATATGCGTCGACTTGAGGAAGTTGAACGATGCATGCCTACATGACCCATTCCCTACACCTTTCACGGATGAAGTGTTAGAGAACGTAGGAGGACATGAAGCTTACTCATTCACTGATGGATTCTCAGGCTACCATCAGATCAAGATAGAACAAGACGATAGACACAAGACCACGTTCGCGACATAATGGGGATCATATCAGTACACAGTCATGTCGTTTGGACTGAAGAATTCACCAACAATCTTTTCCAGAGTAGTCATTGCTGCATTTAAGGAATTCATCCACCAGTTTCTCGAAGTATATCTGGATGATTGGACAGTCTATAGTTTATTGAAAAACCATGTAGAAGCACTACACTTAATGTTAGAAATATGCAGACAGTGTCATATATCACTGAATATAAAGAAATGCATATTTGGAACATCGTTCGGGATACTATTGGGCCATATATTATGCAAACAAGGTTTGATAGTAGATCCTGCAAAAATCGCAGTAATTGTTAACTTACCAGCACCAAAAGTAGTCCGTCAGCTAAGAGCGACGTTAGGACACACATGATACTACAAGAAATTTATCAAAGGATATGCGCAGATTACTGCACCGATGGAAAATTTGTTAAGAAAGGATACGAAGTTTCAATGGAACGACGAGTGTCAACATGGTCTGGATACCTTGAAGGAAAAGATGGTTACCGCACCGATATTAATATTTCCAGAGTGGGAGAAGACATTCCACATCCATGTAGACACATCATCGATATCACTTTGAGCTATCTTGGCACATCCAGGAGCGAGAGACTTGGATCATCCGATAGCATTTGCGAGCATAAAGTTTTCAGACTCCGAACATAACTATAACACGACCGAAAGAGAAGGCCTAGATATGGTCTACGCACTTCAAAATTTCTGGCATTACTTATTGGGAAAACACTTTAAGATGTTCACAGTTCACTCAGCCCTGAAATACCTACTCAACAAGCCAATGTTGGGGGGGAGATTTTTTTGATGGTTACTACTATTCCAAGAATTTGACTTTGAAGTAATAGTCAAGCCAGGAAAATTGAACGCATGACTTGATCACCTATCAAGGGTCACAAATGGAGAAGAACCTACGAATTTAGAAGACAAATTTCAGGATGCACAGTTATTCTCAGTGCAGATTGCTGATGAATACTTCGCAGATATCATTCAGTACTTGAGTACAGGTACTGCACCGCAAGAATATAGCACCACGCAGAAGAAAAACCTGGTAGTCCGCACGACCGACTATCAATTAATTGCAGGACACCTATACAAAATGGGTGCATATAGCATCTTGCGAAGATACGTGTTAGAGCACAAAAGACCCAGAGTTTTAGCAAAATCCCACAATGGAATAGCAGGAGGGAATTATGTAGGTAAAGCTACCGTGTAAAAGGTATTGCACACATGACTTTGGTGGCCAACGATTCACAGAGAATCGAAGGAGTATTGTCAAACATGTGATGTTTATCAAAGGGTAGGCAAACCCAACAGAAGGGACAAGATGCCATTACGACCACAAGTAACATTACAGGCATTCAAAAAGTGGGCAATAGACTTTGTGGGACCAATCAACCCACCAGCCAAAATAACAGGAGAAAGGTACATTATCACCGCGACGGAGTATCTAACAAGATGGGTAGAAGCCACACCACTGAAGGATTTCACCACATAAACAACAATGCATTTTCTATTTGAACAAGTCATTACTATATTTGGGTGCCCAAGAGTTTTAATGAGCGACAAAGGCATGCACTTCATAAACAAAACCATCAGTGCTATGATCAAAGAGTTTGAATTCCATCACTAGAAGAGCACATTGTATCATCCATAGACAAATGGAACAGTGGAAGCATTCAACAAAATTTTGGAGAATGCACTGACAAAGATTTGCAACCTCAACAGGGATGACTGGGACCTCAAAGTACCCGTAGTGTTATGGGCTACAAGACTACATGCAAAAAGTTGACAGGGAACACGCCATTTAAACTGGTTTATGGCCAAGAAGTTGTGTCGCCATTAGAATTTTTAGTACCAAGCTTGCGCGTAACAACAATCACACAAATGACATAACGAGGCACAATATAGGAGAGACTGAATCAATTAATGACCATGGAGGAAGACAAAATCTTGGCAGGATTCCACCAAAAAGTTCAGAAAGCAAGAGACAAAGCTTGGCACGATAGACACATCAAGAAGAAAACATTCAAGGAAGGAGATCTAGTACTGATGTATGACAACAAATTGTTTCAGCACCCGGGAAAGCTCAGAATGCATTGGTTAGGACCATACGACGTAAAATCTATCACAGATGGAGGGGTTGTACAGTTAAGAGATTTATCAGGCATAGAACTCAAAGGGATGAACAATGGGAGCCGACTGAAGCTGTGCAAGGGAAGTCGACCACCCACTGTGCAGTAAAAAAAATAAAAAATAGTATAGTGAAAAATAACCAAAACGGAAAAAACCAAAGAGGGCATAGGGCGCAAAAGGTTGAAAGGCCACACAAAGTTAGAAACACAAACTCGGTGAGGAGATGAAAGACAATGTTCACATCCAAAGGGAAACAAACAGGAAAAGCAGAGTCGAAAAAAGCAGGACGACAGGACAACACTAGGCGAAATTAAAGGATGACAAGGACCGATGGGACACCACATTAATCGCGCCAACAAAACATGGCACAAAAAGAGTAATGGAAAGTACGAAACCGCCAAAGATGCATTGAACCGGTAATCAAGATACATTAAACCCATAATCAAGGAAGCGTCCTCGACAAGCTTCATGGGAAATCCATACAACACAAAGGCGAGGGAGCCAATAGTCTATTCACGAAAAGAGAAAAAATGCAGAGCAACAAAGGATAAAGAACACAGTGTGAGTTCACAGAGATCGTTCGAGTCCAGCAAGCATTTGACATTCACCGCCATGGCACTGCCCAAGCAAGCAGAAGCAAGCCAAACCACTAGGAAAACCAGAGTTCAGACCAGGTCACGAGGACATGTGGAAGAAGGTGAATAGAAGTCGTCGGAGATCGTCGATGTCAACGAAATCCCATCTCCAAACACAACACCGGTAAACCCTACAGATATCCTGAAAGAAGTCCAACAACCAACACCAGATGGCACGAGTCAGGAGATACTAGTGGAAGTACATGAGCCACAGAACCAGGGAACATAAACCCTGAAGGAGATGCAACTAGAGCATACAGAGGCAGCTTCAAAAGTCAATGGCACAACACCGAAGCCGACAATAGCAATTGAGCCAGACAAATCTCAAACGACCATCTCAGACCATCCCGTCGGAGAGAAGGGTGAAGATGTCTCACTTGGATGGAATGGTATACAGAGGAGCAACCAGAAGCTGTTGGAACTTTGAGCTAGCCACCCCATTGGAAGAAAGATAAGATACATATACCAAGGTCACCTCGCAAGAAACCTGCAACAAAAATTGTTCTACTGTGCATACTGGAGGGGTTATAGGTAGGACCAGAGATATTGGGTCATATCGGGAAGCTCAAATACTCTGACCACGATGTAGTAGATGAAGACAAGTTCCCAGAAACTTGTGAAGAGGGTATTCTTATAGACCACATGCACAAATCGGGTTGGAGAACCGATTGACCAACCATACTAGTGGGCAACTGGGTTGGAAAAAATGAGAATTTTAGGTATGTTGGACCTACCACATTTTGGCAGAGGCCAATACACAACATTATGTGTCAAACAATTGCTAGAAGTCACACATGGAGGGGATATATGGCTGGACAAGCTCGCCCCCATAGTCGTTGAGCTTATTGCGAACATAACAGGGTTACCAATTCGGGGAATGGATCCCGTGTTGTTTATGGATGAAAAAACCAAGGAGAAAGCGCTAGTAGAAAAGATGAAGAAGAAGTACGGCACCGATAGGGGGATAAGAGGGATCACCATCAAGAGGATCAACGATGCAACCACACACTTGGGCATGAAATTCTTAGCCTGCAAGCTGTTAAGAAAATTTCACAGGGAGGAATTCCCAACTGGAGTTGTTGCAGTTGAAGCCCAGTGCGCAGAATGAACCTCAATGAGTTGGGCGCTGTACCTATTGAACTTGTTCTTGGATCACTGCAAGGATGCATAGGATCTAGGAAAAAAGTTTCACTACTCATGGTTGATCACGCTCATAACCTTTATGGGCTGGAGGGAACCAAGGCACGTAAATTTTTGTACCAAACCCAAACCAAACCAGGGAAAGAGGTATTCACTACTAAAGGAAATGACGAGCGCTAGTCACAAGAGGATGAATAGATCCATCTTCAAAGTATACCTATGTGACATTCAAGAGGCCATCTCCGAGATGTGGAGAATCACACCAGAAGTTGTCGCGTGATATGCAGACATCGCTACTTTCCAGGCCACATGACATGCAATGTGGATACATGCAAGGAAGGATCTAGATAAACAGTGGCTACCGATGTGCTACTGCATCACCAAGGGTGATATTGACATGGTCATCAACAAATGGGTCGATGAATGGAGGATCCCAACCATTACCCATGAAGTGTCGGAAATAACAACAAAAGTAGAGGCATAGCAGGGAGAAACGCAGCCTCTGGAAATCCAAGTGCCCAAGAGACCAAGAACGAGTCAAGGAAAGACAACACATACAAAAGAAGGGCTAACGAAGACAGGGACCTAGAACAGAAAGAAGGATAAGAAGTAGTTGGCCAAGGAGTAGCAACGACAGGCCGAGCCTATGCAAGAGACAACAACAAATCCCAACCCACGAGCAGCAGGGGAAAACAAGAGGCCAGCCACGCAGATAGGAAGCGTGCGCAAGAAATCAAAGGAACAAGGAACACCACCAGAATATACAATCACAGATGATGACAGGGAGATGATAGCCCGAATGGTCCAGGATTGTCTAGCCGAGGACCTCGACCATGCAGCACGCCACAAGGATAATATCCAAGAGGAGTTGGAAGACATGCGACAACTCATCAAGAAGATTGGGGAAGGGCCGACAACAAGCAATAGGGGAATCGAACCATCAACACCGCGGATAGAAGGAAGAGTGCAAGAAGAAGAACGAGAGTCATTCCAGGCAATACTGCAACCACATGTAACATTCCACATCAGACCTAGTATGTTGTGCATGGACGAAATTGTGGGGCAGACACCCTTGAAGGACTTAAGCCAAATCCAACTTGTGTTGAAAATGATACCATTAGGGGCGCTACACATGTTGCAAGTGAGCGTAAACCACGAGGTATGGTCTCGTGCACATAGAGACTTAACCGAATTAAAGTAGGCAACAAAGAAGTGGGACGCACTGGTAATAGTATATGAGAAGGAGAAATATGAGACCCAGGAGGAAAGGGAGTCCATAAAAGGATTGGAGCAGAAAGTGGCAGGAACTTATGAGAAGATTCCACAGGTTGCCCAGAGTGAGGAAATCACAGCAACAAAAAATATTGATCGGATTGCGTAGGCAATTGATCAATATAAGAAGGAGATCGAGAATCTCCAAGAGAAGCTCATACCAACCACTCCAACAACAGTCAAGGAGAAAAGGAAACAAGAAGCAAGAACGCAACTACAGGAGATAGAGCAACAGGTCAGCACAACAACAGACTTGTTCGATAAAGCAAGGCAACTTTGGACTAGGTTGGAGGAGGATCAACAAGTCCACAAATGGGACATGGAAGAAGAAAGGATCAACACAACGATCCAAAAAATCAAGCAGAGGTAGAAGACAATACCAATCACAGAATGCGTCAAAGGGATGTAGGACATGAAGAGATTGTAGGCAGAGCTAATCATAGTGAAAACCTAGAAACAAGAGCGTTAGGCTCAAATGGAACCATTGTAGGAGCGGGTGGCAGAAGTCCTGGCACATGGAGAGGAAGCTAAGACACATATAGCACAGACCTAGGTAGAATGTGCAGGATTGATCAACAAAAAAGTTGTAGTCCAGGTAGTGGACACAATCAGGGAGAAGATTGCGCAGGTGTAGACACAAGTAGTAGAGCTCAAGGAAAAGTTCCAGACGATCACCAAGGAGATCGAGGAAGCTTAGGAGGATTAAGTGGCTCGAGATGAGCCACATGTCAGTGTTGGGGGCCTGTTGGCAGTAGGCCGAAGTGGAAAGAAGGATGATCATGTGGAAAGAAAGTGTGCAGAGAGTGAAGCAACAACTGGAAGGAAACACACCACACACGCATACAAGAAAGCGTGCACAAGGAAGAGACAACTGGAAGGAAGAACAACATGTGCACGAGAGGAAGAACTAACATCAGTAGGGTTAGGGTTTTGGTAATATGTTGTAATGGTTGAAGAGCCAAAGATGTATAAATACTGATACCGAGGTATTATAGAGGGTTCACGGATTTTGTAGTTGTTCCGATTTAGGTAGTATTCGGGTTTCCATTTTGTTGTATGAACTATTTTGTAAGTTGTTGAGATGGAGGAGACAAGAGAAGGTGGATCTTGAGGATTAGATCGCAGGTTGAGGATCCTGGTGCGATCTAGTTTTCCTCATATAGATCTTACCCATCTGAGGAGAGTTGTAAGTGCACGACGTTGTAGATGCAGAACTATCATAATAAAAGATCCAAGAGCCAAATATTTGTGGACATAGCCCAGGAGGGGTGAACCACGATAATATATGTGTAATGTGATGAATGCATGCATACCTTTATCCTCTTTCCAGTAGTTATTTGTTGTGTTTAATGAATGAATGAGTTATTATATTGCTTGTTTAAATGTTGTTGCGATTTTGAGGGAATACGCTATGAGATGTACTACACAATCATGAATAATAGTATGTTGCATTTACCAGTTCTAATAATGGTTCAATGGTTGAGTTATCATATCTCATCATCAATCCTAGGCTATAAACCCCCGAGTCTTGCAACTGCCCATTAAAACTATCTCTGGTGAGACTTCACAGCGCATTCTGTGTGTTGCGTTGCCTTCTGGTTCACCAGGAGGGTCGATAGTTTTAGAGGCTTTGTTGGAAACCCAAAAGACATGAACCTTGGGTCAATACAAACTCAGACAGTATAGAAGAAGACTTAACCAACATTTATGCAGATTGATATTAATCGATATGATTGTTGTAGAGATTGTATGTCTCTGGATAATAGTTCTATGCTATTGTGGTGGATTTCATCTACTGGTAGTGACTATGTGTCACTGGTTAGTAGTCCTGTGCTACTAGGAGTGGTTGTGTACCACTAGGAAGTAGTTGTGTACCACTAGGAAGTAGTTGTGTAATACTATGGATGGACACAATTGTGTTCTATTGGATGGAATTATAGCAACTAAATGTTACTATATGATTGCCATGGAAACTACCACTAGTGTTGGAAATGATTTCCAACTGGATGGATAATCAGTTTTATGGTGGACAATCATTCTCCAGGAAGAGAATGGTCCTAGCAGAACGGATTTTTCGTGGACAGACATTCTCCATGTGGAGAATGGTCCAGGTTGATAGATTGTTGATGTATCATCGATTGGTATTTTCCTAAGGCATAGATTGTGACCCAATTAGGAAAATGGTTTAGGACCGATATTTTCCTGAGGCAAAGTTATTGGCTTGATCAGGTTGAATAGTCCGCCTCCTAAGGACATGATGTCCCGATTAGGGTGGTTGATACAAGACATATATTTTCTAAGGAATATGGGTAGAGATTGATCTCTATGGTACATATGACCTGATTAGAAAATAATCCGAGACTGAAATTCCTATAGAAATGGTCTTTGTATCCATAGGGTGGATTTCAACATCTGGGAAGACTAATATTCTTCTAGGACGTAGGTCCAAATTAGAAGAATGATCCTTGTATCCCATTATGGGGCTTTCAACATCTATTGGGACAACTATTCTTCTAGGAGGTATGTTTGGAGTAGAAGGATGGTCCTTGTATCACTCAGTTGAGTGAATGACTTATTCAACATCATGCTCGATTACTCAAATGGAGTATGGCCTCAAGAGATGATGCTATCATATGATATTGATAGTGGTGATGGTGCTCGTATTTTGATCATGAGATATCATGTGGGGCTATGATGATGTTACCAGTTGAATGGTATGTTTTTTCTCAAGACCATTTCCATTAATACCTCCCTAGCTAGGAGGGAGTGTTGATATTATGGTAGTTGCGGGAGGTATTAACCTCTACGTGTAACCTTTTTCGAATCTAGAATATTCTGGGCAGCAAGAGAAACCCTAGAAGGTTAGGAAATAATCTTAGAAGACAAGTTGACTCAAGATAATAATTTATATTAAATTATATCCTCCAGAAGTAGAAGTCAGCCCGGTTAGGTCACTTAGAGGACTATAAATAAAAGGGCGCTAGAGCTCATTTGTCACACTCACTCTTACAACTACATAAGGAAAAGTGGTGCACATGACTAGAGGAGAGCTGCAACTACTGTAGTGGTGACTTGGTCTTTGGTTGCGGTTGGAATTTCTACTTGGTTATGGTTTGGACTTTCTGCTTGGTATGCTAGCTCTAGAGAGAGGTACGCTACCTTGGTTGGCTATTGGTTCTAGGGTTTTCTTCTGGAATTATTATGTCTATCAAGTTTAAGGTTCTCAGGGGTGGAATGTGTGCCTATGGTTTGGTGACAATATTGAGATATTGTCTGCGCTGAAATGAACACACCTATTATTATAACATCTCCTTCATTATATTGAGATAGTTCCTCTAATCTCATATGTTCTTGTAATTTTTCTATCAATGGAGTATCCTTTCTTTCTATAGAATCATATTCAACTTCACTTGGGGAATGCTTGATATTTGAGGTATTGTTTCCATCTCTTTTTGAATAATCATTGTCTCTTTGGAATTTCCATTAGGATTCAACATGCTCTTCTCCTACTTCACTATCCTCTATCTAAATGCACCCTTTTGGCACCTCTCTTCTCTCAACACACACGTATGGAACCTATTTTTCCTCTACACACTCCTAAGGAACTTATTTTCTTCATTTATCTCTTACTCTAATAACACTTGATAGTTTTCCTTCTCCCCTCTTCCCCAAACTATCTAGCTAAACTTTCCAAACTGCTTCACGTAACACATTTCTTCTCTCATACCTCTTTTCCCTAGCTCTCCTTTGTTCCTTTGGATCCATCTTTCTTTGTTTTCTATAATTCATCTCCCCTTCCTTCTTCTGCTATCCCCCCATCATGATGGTTCATGATTCCATTTTGTTTGGTATCATCTACATTATCCCTTTCTCCACAAACAATATCTTAATCCACAAGGGTATTAATTCCAACAACCTCCCCTTTGGTCCTTTTTCGAACTCCCTCTCAATTGTGCTAAAATAAGTGTTATATTTGATATCAAACTCAAAAACATAACCCTCCTTAGCCTACTCAAACTCAAATTAAATCACAAACATCCACTTGTTATCTAGTCTCTTGAGTCTTTCAATGGTGTCTTGGTACCACATGATAGGTCCTTGAGAGAGACATAGGGTATTGATTTCTACTTGTATTTTTATCCACTTTTAGATAAACCAGGAAATGCAATAAAGACAATGTCATGCTTATCATAATATATATATTTTTCCTTCCATCAATATAGGTTGACATGTAGATTTTGTGTTTATCTCCATGTAAACATGATCTCCCTTTCAATAATGATATTCTTGTATCTCTTGTGGAGAGGGTTTCCATGGCGTACCCCCATTTTCTTCTACAGGAATCCATTTTGTCTCGATAATAGAACAAAAAATTAATGGTAATAAGTTTATACCTTAGGTTCGATGCACAAGCTAACAATATTAATCCATTAGCATTGGCATTTTCAATACTCTGTTAGGAGGAAGGTCTCACCCAATATGCTAACAAACATGATAGGGACAAATGTAAATGATTAAAGAAAATATAATATCCTAGTTAACACATTCATTATATAAACCATACAACCCCCAAAAAGTAACTTAGGTACATTAAGTGACTTGACTATTATGGGTGAGGTTAAATTAGTGACTCGCCCGATGCCCCCAGTAATAACTAGGGTGAGGGGTGAGGGATTTAGAAGACTTGATTGACCAAAGAGAGAGCAAGGTAATATCACTTATATTTTTTCCCCTCAAATCAGGCTTTGAAGAAATAATTATAGTTCACTTATTGTTGGTAAGATAATAAGAATGCAATCAAAATTTTAGAGGGGGAACCATACCACTATCCTTTCTTTTCCATTCCATAATATATGTCCATACATTCTTCTTATAGCTCCACAATACCCAACAAGGGCTTCAAAATTTGATTTCTCCTTCCTATGTACATTCATACAATGCTTTCATCTAACCTTAATAGACAAAAATCCAACCCTAAATCTCTCATTTACATACATATTTATACTAACACAAAGTCATTACAATAAGTTCCAATCAAGTTATAAATTTCTTCATCCTAAGTCATTCGGGTGCACAAACACACGAGCACACTAGTTTGATGGTGCACTAAATGGTTGGTGTGTTGATTAAATCACACATGTTGATACATACAACATATGCATACCCAAAATATGCAAAATAGGGTGTCAATATATGATCATATCCACTTTTAATATAAATATTTTAAAAATACCTGGTACCACTCAAACAAATCCATTAGATGTCCATACAAGGTAAATAAAACTTGTACTTCATTAATATTTTGTTTTTGTCTTTGAAATCCATGCACATCCTCCATTCACCTCCTTTCTTTGGTGCAAGTACAACAAGTAATGTACATGGGCTTAAACTCTCTTTGATCAATCCTCTATCTAGTAACCCTAAACTTGTGGTTTAATCTTTTATCTTTCAATAGGCATCAATCTCTAAGGAGAGTTGTTTGGAAGATATAAGAATGGAATCAATTTTATGAGAAATACTTCTCAGTAGTGAGAATACTATTGGCATGTAATCTAAATGGGAAATAATTTGATGATAAATTCTTCTCACCAATGAGAATCCTATTGACATGTCATCTAAGTTTACATCTATGAATTCTTCAAGCAACTTACTAATCAGTGATGGAACACAATTCTTCTATGTTAGAACACCATCTTTGGGAAACACTACAAAACAACATCATTTTAGCTTCCTTCAAAAATTTCTTTCTATAACAAATCATCATCTCACTGTTAGAGCCTTCATCAATTTCCTCCTTCATTGGGAGCAAGTGAAACTTATTTTCTTCTTTATCACTATGGTAAGTGTTTTTATTCATGTCCTGAGCAACATCCCTATGAAATTGTCAAGGTCTTCTTAACAAAATGTGGCAAGCATCCATGGATAGCACATCATAAATAACCTCATCATAATGATTCCCATTCTAAAAACTAATTATACATTGCTCTAACATTATTATATAATGTCCTTTTTGCAACCATGAATCATCGTAAGCACTAGGATGCGGTATACATTTTAAATTTTGCTTCTTAATTACTTCAAAAGAAGTCAATTTTTTTGTATTATGACTATCAAAAATCAAAGAACATTTACCTCCATTCTTACAAATGGTTTTGAAGATGGTATTTTGCTAAGAAGGCTCTTTGTCTTCATGCATCTTCCTAGGTTTCATAACATGAGATTCTCATGTTCTTAATGAAATTCAAACACATCATTTTCTACCAATTATGTTTCTTGAGTCACATGACTTCTAGCTTCTTGTCTTCTTCCTTCATTCACATTCCCTAGAAATTTGTTTACTTTATTTCCTTCCGCACCACACTTGAAGCATGTGTTCATGAATCTTCCTCTACTACTACCATATCCATGTCATATGCTAGAATCATGATCACCTATAAAATTCTAATTTCCAAAACTTGAGCTAGCCTCTTCTTAATTTATTCCACTAGATTGTCCTCTTTCTACAAATTGATTTTCTCTTTGTTGGGATAGGAAAATAACCACAGAGGAGAACACAAATCTGAAAGCAGAGGTGGTGTCTACAAATATCGTTGCATTAAAGCATAATTGATATTCATGATCTGATGATGATAGATTGATTCAAGGGACCATCTATAAATAGGTTTGGATATGGATCAAACCAAACAACCACGGATTGGATCGATTGTAATTGTCTATGAAAAATGGATCTAGAAACTGAATGTGGACACAGTCAACCATATTTAGTCGACGATTGACCTAAAGAATTGGTCAATTCCCTTAATCCGAGAAGGTATGTTTTACCAAGTAACCCAATGTTCCAATACCCCTGTCCACTCATCTTGGAAAAAATAAATTATATAGCACACAACTTCCCCCTCCCCCTTAATTTGTTTTGACTACAAAATCTAATCAAACACAATACAATAACACTCCTGAAGAATTTTGAATAGTGTCACCATTAACGCTGAGTTAGCAGATGGTTGAATTCGAGAAAATTTGAAAGGATTTTAATAAAATTAACGCAAAATCCCAAAATGCATAACACATGTCATCACATAACTAAAAAAGTTTACAAATGAATATAAGCCATCTATCTCAAAATAGACACTGGAACACCTCCGCAACCATAAGGCTAGTGAAACACCTAAACCATCATCTATACCAACTTAGAGATTTTGTAATCATAAAAACCATTCCAAATATAAGGATACATTCAGTTCCGTTCAGTTTTACTCAGAGATTTTATACATTCATAAAATTCTCAGTTCCGTTCAGTTTTACTCAGAGATTTTATACATTCATAAAATTCTCAGTTCCGTTCAGTTTTACTCAGAGATTTTATAATCATAAAATCCTTTCAGTTATATTCAGTTGTAGACGGATGAATGGATACACGCAGGGAATAGAATAACCAAATTAGAAGCCACATCTGATTCTATTATCAGAGCCAGGTTTCGATCCTGGGACCTGTGGGTTATGGGCCCACCACGCTTCCGCTGCGCCACTCTGATGGCAGATGATTAAAGAATTTTAGGAGTTAATACTTTAATCAGTTTTTAGATGCATTTAAAATGATGAAAAGATTCCACTAATAAATAGCTGCATTAACATTTAATATATTTGTTGTCTTTTGGTCCGGTTAGGATACTTGGTTTTCAACCAGGCGACACGGGTTCAAATACCGCCAACGGAATGTAATTAATTGTTTGCTTTTTTCGCCATTCGAAGAATTGGAGGAATGAGAATTATCCATCGGTTTTCCGAGCATATAATAGTAGTGGGTCTGTTAGAATATAAGGTGTGAGTAGTTTATATTTCAAAACAGTCAATACTACCATAATATGTTATGGTCAAAGCCTAGAACCTGTTTTGAAGTGGTTAGAGTACAAGCACTAAGCTTTGATCTGGTCAGGTCATACATTCAATTTCTTTAAGACTTCAAATCACTCTCTGGTTAGAGAACAAGCACTCGGTCTTATATTCAATTATTAAGAATGTTCTTTGCAATGTAGGTGTCATTCAAATGTAGGTGTCATTCAAATATCATTAAGGTGAAATCAATTTGATCATTACTTATACAAAACAAATATTTTTGCATACAAAAATATTTATTTTGTTAACTTAAGTTCTCATACATATACATATGCGTTTACTTTGTAAACAAGGAGAAATTGCGATATTGGATGCATGTAATCATACATTGTCTTGAGTAATTTACATAGTTTGTTGAGTTTTCCAACAACAAAAAAAATATAGTTATAGTAAGAATGTTTTAGAACACCACCAAAAAAACAATGTATTGCAGGTTAAGATATCTTTGAGATAAAGGACATTAAAACTGCAACTGTAATTTTTTGTAATTCTTGGTCCCATAGATCTTATAAAGCCTCTCGCAACTGCAAATGTAAATACAAATTATTTTACTCTATTAATAGATGATAGTGCATAAGATTACTAGTTGGTTTACCAAACCACACTTTTAAATGACTCGGTACAAAATTTACAGATAAGTTTTAGCAACCACCCATATATAGTAGTCTTCTAGTTCAATGCATTTAGCCACAACCTATAATAGAATTGAAAACCTTTTAAGATCCTTCTAGTGGGATAATTTTAAGGAAAAAAATTGATTCCATTATTGCAATTAGTCTTTTATTGCACCCCAAGGACCAAGGAGGTTTGGGTGTCACCAACGTGCAAAAGGAATATGCCTTTTGTACTAAATAGATTATTTGATCCCTCAAAGGAAAGAAGGCCTAGAAGATCTCACATCACAATTCCAAGAGCTCGAGTGCATTGCATGGTTATAAGTAAAGTCGGTGAGGGCTCAATCTACAAACATTGTGTAGTACCCCAATCCTAGTTAAAATTAAAGTCTCCTTTTCAACCCATAGTATATCGAAGGTTCCAAGAAAACCATTACGTCATTCCGATGTTGGAAGAGGGATCAATTCAAGGTGATTTTAGTAAATGATCATTCTTTATGGTGGTCCCTTTCTCTTCTTAACAAGCGCAAGTTGTTGGCAAAAATTCATTATTTTTTCACCTAAGATTTTAAGAAAGCACATTAGAACTCCGCAAAATAAAATGGGATGCAGAAGGTCACAACAATATTATTGAGGCGTAAAAAGGAATGTAGGATGACACAAAAAAGGTGCAGAAATTGGCATAGAAGGATGCAAAAAGGGATGCAGAAAAGGGGTCATGCATTCCAAATACCATTAACATGCCAGTTGGGATGTGAAAGAGGGTCACTAGAACTTTGTATTGTAGTAGTGCTACAACCACAAATCACCAGAATGCCACATTCCATGTCAATGTCCTCGACATGTACAACATGTAGGATTTCACAAGTGGGCTACTCTAGAAATGAACACCACAGAGATATTACTCACAGGGATCAAAGATCAAGACACCAATATTTTCATTGTAACAAAGCCTCAAAGAGTTAAAGATCCATGAATCAACAAAAAGATTGTATTATTTTTCAAGAAAGAAAGACTATGTCTAGTGCAATACTATGGTCTTTGCAATGCAACATGGTAACGCGCCTCAAAGCCAACACCATAGGCCGGGCACGTCCAGTGGCACCAAATGCCCTTCAAAGATGCTCTGATACCACTATGTGATGCACCCATATAAAAAAACCCAAAAATGATTTGCTTAATGCTCTTATTTGAGTTCATACCCATTGATCAGGTACCTCTAAATTCTCCCTCTTGGGTTGATTTCGAATTTATGATGCCAATGAAGCATGAAAGAAACACAGTAACAACTCATGCAATAATCAAGATCCATGCTACACTATAAAAGAAATGAACAGTATGCCATGCACAACAATAACCAGCAAGTAGGCACATTATCAATACATATTTCAGAGTTATTAATTAATATACAACGAGAATAAATATCCAAATAAAGAGAACCATGACAGAGAGTACTTATCTTTATCAAAACCAATCACTAACTTGCTGTAGAAAAAGGACGTTCCATCCAACCTCAGAAATTGTTGTTCCAAGTCTCAACAACAAGTTACCCCCGAGCTAGGGCTATGAATCCACAAGGACGGGTCTCAGTCTAACACTTAGCTTCCCAAACCAGTCAACAATCAAGCTCTCACAAGTTTCTCAAACACACAACAAATCCGGTTACCATCTCTCTTCCCCTTCAACCTGCACCACCCAAAGAGAATGAACCCCCTTCACTACCACACAGTCCTTCAGGTTGTCCACCTCTTTCCAGGGATCCAATGCTTCTGATAAGGAAATCTCACAGATGGAAACTCCTAGGATTTTTAGTTGTGGACAATTTTCTCTCAATTTTCATTATTCTCATGCCCACATGCATCCATTCCCTTCTGGAATAATCAATAATTAATTACAGGCAACGAACCATGATGCTCCCCTTCAAAAATCTATTTTCCCTTCCCCATGCATAACCAAGAATGAGCATAAAAATGAAATTTGAGAGGAACAACTCCAAAAATGAATTTTGAGTAAGAATGAATGGCCGACCCCCAAGACAATCGAGAACATGGATTAAATATCAAAAGCATAATGTGTAACCCCCTCTTTCTCTCAAAAATTCCAATGTGGGTAAAATAAAAATAATTTAAAAGTATAAAGGATTAGCCTCTCAACTTTTCCCCTATCTCGTGGAATCATAGCCCCCTAATACTCTTGTCCTTGTTCGTCTAGCATCCAACGATGTATTTTATTATTAATAATGATCAATGTATTACATTTCCTAGGCACTCTGGCCTTGCATCAAATGAACAAAATACATTAATAATATGGGGACTCAAAACCGGGGTATTACATTCTCCTCCCCCTTATTTTGGCACCATTCTCAGTGCATATACAAAACATAAATCAAAATTTCAAAAAAATTCAAAAAGTTGTGGGTACTTTTCCCGTATGGCATCTTCATGCTCCCAAGTAACATCTTCAGTACCGTAACAATTCCACCGAACTTTTACCAACTCTATGACTCGATTCTAGAGCACTTTGACTTTTATGTCCAATATGTGCATTGGTTGGACCTGAAAGTCTCCCTCTGGCTCCACCTGAATCAAATGTCAATCAATAACATGGTTAGGATCATGCACATATGTTTTCAACAAAGAGACATGAAATAAATTATGCACATTCGTGGAAGCAAACAATGCAAATATGTATGCAACTGACCCTATTATGTCAAATATCTCAAATTGACCACAAAATCTGGCTGCTAGCTTTGTAAAACTGCCCAACTTCAATGATCTCTTCTTGGGCTTCACTTTCAAAATCAAATGCTCTCCCACTTTAAATTCTCTAGATGTCATGTTCTTATCTGCATAACTCTTTTGTCTATCTTGTGTTGCCTTCAAATTCTGCTTAATTCTAACCATATAGTCTTCCATATCCTTGAACAATTCGGGCTCAAGTACTACTATATCTGCTAGGTTGTCCCAACTCACTGGAGTATTGCATTTTCTACCATACAAAGCTTCAAATGGGCCCATCTTCAAGGAATCTTGATACCCATTATTATAGGAATACTCAATCAAATGCAAGTAATCTTCCCACTTAGATGGTTTATCCATCACATACATTCTCAACATGTCTTCAATGACTTGGTTGACTTTCTTGTAATACCCTGTTTCCCCCAGTCTGTAAATATAACTATATGGGCCGAGGAACTATGGAAAACTTAAAAGTGTGAATGTTTGATTTGATGGACCTTGTGTAGAAGGTCGATGAATGAAAATTTTGATTATTTTAATAGAAAATGTTACGTATTGCATGACTGCTGAAAGAGGGGATGTGCTAAGAGAGAGACCACAATTTCTAATGAAAAGGTGGTGGAGGGAACCCATAAAGGTTGCGTTAACCTCCACCGAACTAGTACCATGTTGGAATTAATTTGCTCAGATCAGAACAACCCTCTGACTAGGAATGAATTCTCGTCAGGCTAGTAGGTGGGAAGGCCTCCTCAAGAGTTAATGAGGGATGGGGCAGATTGCCCATTAGTAAGGCTTCTAGACTTGACCACAGACTAGGGGATTCAAGCCACACACAATATTTCCAAGGAAGGCAAGTAAGGAAGCATGGTGGATAGGGGGGAGACCTGCAAAGAATGCAGAGACGGGAGCAGAGCTCTCGGGTTCGAGGAAGGATTGAAAGCGAAAAGTGAGTTCTGATCACGGAGAATAGAGACTGAGTCAGGAGAAGGAGAGTAACCTTCTTCCTCGTCTATTTCTGTATAGGGAGAAGGAGAGTAACCTTCGTCCCTAACTTCCGTTGAGATGGAAGTAAGAGATTGAATCTCAAAGCATCGTGGCCTAAGCTCGGGAGTGGCCAGTGATAAATCCATTGGGTGTGATTGAGCCTATGGTTGGGTGGAAACAAGCACACCTCTCAGCAGTCGCATCACACCTTGTGGTTCTGATAAGTGTTTTATGCCTTGTATTTTGAATTGAAAATCATGGATTCATGCTCATGTTTATACGCTCATAAATGGTTTCTGTATAGAAGTGATTGCCTTGTGTTTTGAATTGGAAATAACAGATGCATGTTTGTACTTATATGTCCATAATCGGTTTATGTATAGAATGAATAAGTCCAGAATATGAGTTTGTTCCCTTGAGAATCGTCCCATCTTCTTGATTCTCGTTATGTTCTGGTTTAATTTCTCGAAAGCACCTTCCTTAGGGAATTACCTCACATCCCAGAGTCGAAGCGAGTTCCTTGAAATGGCTACCATTACAATAAACTCATGAGTTTACCTTACCCTGTTTCAGAATTCATAGCTCGGCGAATTAGGAAGGCACTGTTGGATTACTGAGAGGGGGGGGTGAATAAGTAATAGAGCAATTTAACCATATAATCCAAGTGTTATATCAATGAAGAATTATTATCCAATAACTGCAGAGTAAATAAGCAATGAACAAATGAACAATCATACACATACACAGTACACCAGTGTTTTAC
>ML792752.1:56580-73697 GCA_009831015.1 Picea engelmannii
CCTTGATCTTCATCTCATTATTCCTCATACAAGCATGGGTCCTCCAACCATTCTTCTAGGATAACTCAATCCGTAAAGCGTCTTCCCGTGAGGGATTTCACCATAAGGGGACCACTTTGGAGTTCATCCATTTGTACACCTTACCAATCACGATAAGACAATAATGAGTCATCTATACATTTTTCCAACAATGCATCATATACCAATGGAACCACATCGATCCATCTTCATCATGTATCAATGACAACTCATTGATCCATCTTCATTTATGCATTCTCATCAAGGANAATACATATTATATTACATCAATCATCAATCAATAAATCCTTTGACATCAATCAATCACTTGACATCAATCAATCAAACCATTGACATCAATGACAACATGATCCAACAGGCACTTCATTCAAGCCAATAGTCTAAGGGACTTTGAACCGTACCCGAGCCCTTATCCAGCAGCTCGACTGAGAGTAGGGATAATTACCCAAGAATCATCTGAAGGTTCACATGACCCGGGTCTAGGAATCCTGTGCAAGAAGGAGTTAATTTCGAAGGTTTCAGAACCTTGGGAGATCAAAGCTCCGAGGGGTTGAATTTCGTTGCCTAAGTTTAAGAAGGTTAGTGAGTTTCAAATATCGAAAGGGAATATCCTTTCGTTTGGAAGATGAACAGATGAGATCCTTTCAGAAGGATCTGAGGCCTGTCATGACCATTATATTTGAAGAGGGAGCACAGGTGTTAACGCCTTGACTACTTCAATCTTCCCAGGTAGCGATGAAATCTGACCGTAGATCCAAGGATCTATCGAGACCTTCCTTGACCGTCAATTTGACATGAGTGGGTTAGTACAAGGAGTGAGCCTTAATGGAATTATTCTATTTCCAAAAGCTCAGGAGAGATAGCGTTTTAAGAAACGCAGATGAGACCCAAAGTCTATGGTTCGTCGAAGGATCAAAGGTCATAGCCTTTGGCACTTAGAGATTTGAGAAAGCCAAAGCACATGAGGAGATCAGATCTAGGCCGTCAGATCGAAGTGTGAGGACCAAAAACTGTTGGATCCAGGAAAGGTGCATGGGGTTTAAGACCTTCGAAAGTGTACAAAAGAGTCGTGGAAACTCGTGAAATCCAAACTTGTGAAATTGATCCTAGCCATTGGTGCTGGGAAGGGCACGTGGCAAAATATCACATTTCGCTAATTCGCACGTCGGGGATTTCAAAGGCCAGAGTCGTGGAAACTCACAAAATCTGAACTCACAAAATTGATCCTAGCTGTTGGTGCTGGGAAGGACACATGGCGAAAGATCGATATTTCGCTAATTCGCACGTCGGGGATTTCAAAGGCAAGAGTCGTAGAAACTCGCGAAGTCCAAACTCGCGAAATTGAACACAACCGTTGGATTATGGGAGGATCATAGACCATTTATCTGATGCGAGAATATTTTGAGAATGCGGGTATCGAGAGGAACATAGAAAGTTGTCTCAAAAAATCCCGAAACGCGAAGTCTCGATTCGAGTGAAAAGGCGTGGGTTATCAGACCTACGAGGTAGTCAGCTCGACGTTGACAACTTCAGGAGAATAGAGGTTTAGTAACGCCAAAAATCCCGAAGGCTAGAGTGCCAAATTTCATCCTAGCCATTGGTGATAGGAAACATGGGGCACTAGATCCTTCGCTTCGGGGTTTAGTGTACCTGGGAAAATGGATTGTGTGAGTAAGAACCCCCGAATGATGAAGTTACGAAGCGCCAAACTAGCCACCTGTAGTCTTGGTATTCGATCATCGCATATGGTCCTATGCGAAGGTCGCCAAAGGAAAAGGGGCTAGGTCTTGACCTCTCCATTAGAGACCATTAAAAGAAAGGATTCGTCCTTGTAAGGAGAACGAAAATTTTATTTATTTCTTGCCCCATCGTGGGTGTGTTACAAATTGGTATCAGAGCATGGTTACAATACTTGGCTTACTTGGGCTCATGGAAAAGTCGTTTAAAAACTCTATTTGGAGTACTTTCAAAAGAGTGACACTCTACCTTATCTCTTTCTTAAGAAGTCTGGTTAAATTTTTTATTAAAATAAAAGAATGAAACTTTCTACTATGTGTATGCATTTAAGAAATTGAACCATGTAAATTTCATGAACTAATAGACTGTTAGCTAACAATAAGTTTTTTTGGCAACACTTGAATAGTCAGTGAATCACGTGAAGACTCTAATACTAAAGGATAGTGACGTGTCATGAAGTGGGGGATGGATCCCACAATAGAGATGAGGAATATGATGAAAGGAGGGCGGTGGAAATCCCTCCAGATCTGGCTAAAACTATAAGGAGCCTTAGGGACGAGTTATATAGTTTCAAGGCTAACAATGAGAGATTGATAAAGGAGCAAGAGAAACAAACATAAATTAACATAGTCTTGCTACAGAGCTTATCCGACATACGGAGGCAACTACAACACAAACCCACAACCAGTCATGCGGACCGACGACACAAGAAGAGAGGTTAGAGTCCACCTGATATCTGAAAACATGACTCCATAAGTGACCCCATTGGGAGAAGTACCGTGAAGAAGGTCCAACCCGGAGGCAAGGGACACTCATTGGGAGAGTCCTCTGGAAAGGAAGCTGACAACCCCGAAGGGTCTTCTAGTAGTAGGGCCAACTCACATTCTCAGAGGAAAGGAAAGAAACAAAAGCATTCCAAAACCTGTGGTCCCGAAGAGTTCAAGAAATCCAAACCACCCTCTTTCGACGGAGAGATTAAGAAGGGAGACGAGGTGAAATCTTGGCTGCTTGGTTTAAAGAAGTATTTCAGAGTCCATGACTACTCTGAAAACTTGAAGGCTCGAATAGCCATCTTCAACCTGAATGGAAAGGCTTCCATATGGTGGGAAGACCTTAGGAATGTGAAAGGAGCCCATGAGAAGGACTTATCATGGAAATAGTTTGAGAAATACTTCAGGAAGCAGTATCTATCAGAAAAATACATGGATGGGAAAACTAAGGAATTCTATGAACTCCGACTGGGGAAACTCACAATAGAGGAATTTGTCAATAAATTCTTTGAACTACTGAGGTATGTACCCTACATAAAAGATGAAAAAGAAAAAATGCAGCATTTGATCAGTGGGTTACCTTAGACCTACTAGGATAGGATTGAGTTCGATGAACCAAGGACCTTATAAGAAGCTATCCGAAAGGCGAGGTATTGTTATGAACAATTTGGGAGTAAGACAAGACCCCACGAGTACTGGAAGAGGAAGAGTAGTTTGGGATTCCAGAAGAAAAAGGTTTAACTCCTCAAGATTTAAGAACTATGGAAAAGACTCTAGGGGGAGCCTTCCTTCTAGAAGTGTATATCAACAAAATTTCCCCTCTCAAAGTGGAAATAGACCTTTTCAGACAGTTCGAACAAAGATCGATAACCTAAAGAAGGAACCCTTAAAATGTTGGGGTTGTGGAGAAAATCATAGATTGAGGGGCTGCCCACATAGACAAAAAAACATTAAGGGGGTCTACAATATCCAAGAAGCTACCACCGTCAATGATGTGGCTAGGAGCATGCCACAAATCTATGTAGCCCTGGACAATAATCAAGTCGACCACCAAGCTTTAGTAGTGGAGCTGGAAGGTACGATTGCCAACCATCCAATTTCTATTTTAATTGACCCAGGTTCTAATTTGAGTTATGTAGCCCCTTAGAATTCCAATAAGTGTAAACTGCAACCAATTAGACATGGTAAACCATGGTTGGTACAACTAGCCACTGGGACCAAAAGAAAGGTGGAAAACGCCATACTAGCCTGCCAATTCATCATGGGTGGATTGCCCACCCGAGCGACCCTTAACATACTTCCCCTGGGATCTTATGACTTGTTGATTGGTATGGACTGGTTGGCTGCTTATAAAACTAAAATGGACTGTTATCATAAAACTTTAGAATGTGTAAATGAAGAAGGGGGAAAGATGACCCTCCAAGGGATTCAAAAGCCTGTCTCAGTGAGACAAATATTGACCCTTCAAATGAAGAATTATTGCAGAAAAGGGTATTCCTTATATGCAATACAGGTGTTGGAATCCATTGAGGACGATAAACCAAACCTAAAGGACCACCCCATATTAAGAGAATACAAGAACGTTTTCCCCGAAGAAGTACCAGGTCTACCTCCAAGAAGGGATATTGATTTCTCAATAGAGCTCACACCAGGAGCAGTACCAGCTTCTAGAGCACCATATAGGATCAACATGCCAGAGATGGTTGAGCTCATGCTACAACTAAAGGAGATGGTGGACAAAGGCTACATCTGACCCAGTGTATCTCCATGGGGATCGGGCGTCCTGTTTGTGAAAACTAAAGATGACACACTCCGGTTGTGCATAGATTACATACAACTCAATAAGACAACCATAAAGAACAAATACCCCTTACCCAGAATCCATGACTTGTTCGACCAACTGGGAAGAGCTACCATCTTCTCGAAGGTCGAATTGAGGTCTGGATATCACCAAGTCCGAATTAAGGATGAAGACATCCACAAAACAACCTTCAGAATGAGGTATGGTCACTATGAATTCATGTTGGTGCCATTTGGGTTAACCAATGCCCCCGCCACTTTTATGTGCTTGATGAATAATGTACTAAACAAAATTTTGGACAAATTTGTATTGGTTTTCATTGATGATATCCTAATATACTCCAAGAACGAGGAGGACCACGAGGAACATCTTAGATTCATACTTCAAGTACTGAGAGAGCATTAGCTCTACGCTAAGTTCAGCAAGTGCGACTTCTTTCAAAAGAAAGTCCATTACTTAGGCCATGTCATTTCGAAGGAAGGGGTGGCAGTGGGCCCCGATAAGATCAGATCTATTATGGAATGGCCTACCCCAAAGGATGTATCAAATATCATATCCTTCATGGGCTTAGCCAGATACTATAGAAGGTTCATAAAAGGATTTTCCAAGATTGGTTGTCCAATCACTGCCCTTCGGAAAAAGGGGATCAAATTCATTTGGACATCAAAATGTGAAGAAAGATTTCAGGAACTAAAATACCTCCTGACCCATGCACCCGTGCTAAATATTGCAAACCTGGATAATGATTTCCTCGTATGTATAGATGCCTGCAAGGAAGGACTCAGATGAGTCCTTATGCAAGAGGGATGTGTAATTTCCTACATGTCTCGGAAATTAAATGAACATGAGATCAATTATGTGACCCATGACCTAGAGTTGGCTGCCATAGTACATGCTTTAAAAATGTGGAGGCACTACCTCCTGGGAAGGATATTTGTGCTTATGACAGACCATTATGGTTTGAGGCACCTGTTTGATCAACCGAAACTCAATGTCGGGCAAGCTAGGTGGATGGCTCTCCTTAGTGAATTCGATTTCAAAATCAAACACATAAAAGGAAAGGAAAATAGGGTGGTCGATGCCCTTAGTAGAAGTATAAAAATGATTCATCTTGTAGCAGTAAGCACCCGTGAAACGAATGTCAGGGAAAGAATCCAAAATGCACAAGAGACAGATGTATTCTTTAAGACCGTGACCTCATACCTAAGACACAAACCTACAAGGCTGAAGTATGAAGGCTACCAAATGCTTGAGGAAGGGTTGCTGACTTACAAAAATAGATTGTATATTCGAAACTGTGATGACTTGAAGAGGTTCATAATGGATGAACTGCATAAGAGACCATATACTAGTCACCCAGGATATCAGAAGATGATCATGACCACTAGGAAACAATTATATTGGCCTGGGTTGAAGAAAGACATAGCTAACTATCTAGCTAAGTGCCTAGAGTGACAACAAGTTAAGGCGGAACACCGACATCCAACAAGATTGTTACATCCCCTACCAATCCCATAATGGAAATGGGAAACCATCTCCATGGATTTCATCACTGGACTACCAAGTTTGACCAAGCAAAATGATGCCATCATGGTCATGGCGGACAAGCTAAGCAAGTTTGCTCATTTTATCCTTGTCAAGTCAACTTGTAAGGCCATAGATATTGCCAACGTCTTCATGAAGGAGATATTTAGACTTCATGGCATGCCCAAGGAAATTGTATTTGACCGAGATACCAAGTTCACTTCAAATTTTTGGATATCCCTAATGGACGGTCTGGAGACAAAATTGCTATTCAGTATAGCTTATCACCCTCAAATTGATGGACATACAGAAAGAGTAAACCAAATAGTAGAGGACATGCTAAGGATGGATGTAATGCATCAACCTAAGAAGTGGGAAGACTACCTACCATTGGTAGAGTTTGCCTACAACAATGGTTATCAAGAATCCTTGAAGATGAGCCCTTTTGAAGTCCTCTATGGTAGACAGTGCAAGATTCCAATCAACTGGAGCAATCCAGTGGACATAATTACAATCGGACCCGACATGCTGAAAGAAATGGAACAACAAGTGGTTCAGATAAGACAAAATATGAAGATTTCTCAGGATAGACAGAAAAGTTATGTCGATAGAAAAACAACTCCTAGAGAGTTCACGACCAAAGACCATGTCTATCTTAGAGCTAGACCCAGGAAGAGTTCCCTAAGAATGGAAGTCTGTGCCAAATTATCACCTCGGTATTGTGGACCCTTTGAAATCTTAGATAGAGTGGGACCCGTAGCCTATAGGCTAGCACTTCCTCCCACTGTAAAGGCACATAATGTTTTCCATGTTTCATTATTAAAGAAATATGTACATGATACTAATCATATAATTGATTGGTCTATGATCCAGGTGGAACTAGAGGGAGAATTCCTGTCAGAACCCCAATGCATATTAGACAAGAAGGAAACCTCACTCAGGAACCGAACCATTGCACAGGTCAAGGTGCAATGGAAACACTTTGGCCCAGATGAGGCTATGTGCGAAATGGAAGATGCCATGAGACAGGCATATCCGATTTTGTTTACTTCAGTACATACATATCACGTTGATAGATAGAACATCGAGGACGATGATTCCTTTAAGGGGGAGGGAATTGTAACACCCTATTTCCCCCAGTAGGTAAATATAACTATATGGGATGAGTAACTATGGAAAACTTAAAAGTGTGAATGTTTGATTTGATGGACCTTGTGTAGAAGGTTGATGAATGTAAATTCTGATTATTTTAATAGAAAATGTTATGTATTGCATGACTACTGAAAGAGGGGATGTGCTAAGAGAGAGACCATGATTTCTAATGAAAATGTGGTGGAGGGAACCCGGAAAGGTTGCGTTAACCTCCACCAAACCAATACCATGTTGTAATTAATTTTCTCAAATTAGAACAAACCTCTGAAAAAGAATGAATTCTCGTCAAGCTGGTAGGTGGGAAGGCCTCCTCAAGACTTAATGAGGGTTGGGGTAGACTGCCCATCGGTAAGGCTTCCGGACGTGACCACAGACTGAGAGATTCAAGCCATGCACAATCTTTCCAAGGAATTAAAGTAAGGAAGCGTGGTGGACAGGGGGGAGACCTGCAAAGAATGCAGAGACGGGAGCAGAGCTCTCGGGTTCGAGGAAGGATTGAAAGCGAAAAGTGAGTTCGGATGATAGAGAATAGAGAGTGAGTTAGGAGAAGGAGAGTAACCTTCGTCCTCGTCTATTCCTGTATAGGGAGAAGGAGAGTAACCTTCATCCCTAACTTTCGTTGAGCTAGAAGTAAGAGATTGAATCTCAAAGCATCGTGGCCTAAGCTCGGGGGTGGCCAATGATAAATCTATTGGGAGTGACTGAGCCTATGGTTTGGTGGAAACGAGCACCCCTCTCAGAAGTCGCATCACACCTTGTGGTTCTGATAAGTGTTTTATGCCTTGTATTTTTAATTGAAAATCATGGATGCATGCTCGTGTTTATACACTCATAAATGGTTTCTGTATAGAAGTGATTGCCTTGTGTTTTGGATTGGAAATAATGGATGCATGTTTATACTTATATGTCTATAATCAGTTTATGTATAGAATGAATAAGTCCATAATATAAGTCTATTCCCTTGAGAATCGTCCCATCTGCTTGATTCTCATTATGTTCTGGTTTAATTTCTCGAAAGCACCTTCCCTAGGGAATTACCTCACATCCTAGAGTTGGAGCGAGTTCCTTGAAATGGCTACCATTATAGTAAACTCACGAGTTTACCTTACCCTATTTCAGAATTCATAGCTCGACGAATTAGGAAGGCACTTCATTCAGGCCAGTAGTCTAAGGGACTTTGAACCGTACCCGAGCCCTTATCCAGAAGCTTGATTGAGAGTAGGGATAATTACACAAGAATCATCTAAAGGTTCACGTGACCTGGCTCTAGGAGTCCTGTGCAAGGAGTTAATTTCAAAGGTTTCAGAACCTTGGGAGCTCGAAGCTCCGAGGGGTTGAATTTCGTTGACTAAGTTTAAGAAGGATAGAGAGTTTCAAATATCGAAAGGGAATATCCTTTCATTTGGAAGATGAACGAACAAGATCCTTTCGGAAGGATCTAAGGCCTTTCATGACCATTAGATTTGAAGAGGGAGAAGAGGTGTTAATGCCTTGACTCCTTCAGTCTTCGCAAGTAGCGATGAAATCTGACCGTAGATCCAAGGATCTATCGGGACCCTCCTTGACCGTCGATCTAACATGAGTGGGTTAGTACAGGGAGTGAGTCGAAGTGGACTTATTCTAAGTCCAGAAGCTCATGAGAGATAGCGTTTTAAGAAACGCAGACGAGACCCGAAGTCTAGGGTTCGTCGAAGGATCAAAGGTTGTAGCCTTTGGCACTTAGAGATTTGAGAAAGTCAAAGCACAGGAGGAGATCAGATTTGGGCCATCAGATCGGAGTGTGAGGACCAAAAACTGTTGGATACAGGAAAGGTGCACGGGGTTTAAGCCCTTCGAAAGTGTACAAAAGAGTCGTGGAAACTCGCAAAATCCAAACTCGCGAAATTGATCCTATTCGTTGGTGCTAGGAAGGACAGATGGTGAAATATCAACATTTTGTTGATTCACACGTCGGGGATTTCAAAGGCAAGAGTCGTGGAAACTCACGAAATCCAAACTCACGAAATTGATCCTAGTCGTTGGTGCTGGGAAAGACACATGGCGAAAGATCAACATTTCGTTGATTCACACATCGGGGATTTCAAAGGCAAGAGTGGTAGAAACTTGTGAAGTACAAACTCGTGAAATTGAACACAACCGTTGGATTATGGGAGGATCGTAGACCATTGATCTGACCCAAGCAGATTTTGGGTATTCGGGTATCGGGAGGAACGAAGAAAGTTGTCTCGAAAAATCCCAAAATGCGAAGTCCCAATTCGAGCGAAAAGGCGTGGGTCGTCATACCTACAAGGTAGTCAGCCCGAAGTTGACCACTTCGAGAGAATAGAGGTTTAGTAATGCTAAAAATCCCGAAGGCCGTAGTGCTGAAGTTCATCCTAGCCATTGGCGATAGGAAACACGGGGCGCCAGATCCTTCGCTTCGGGGTTTAGTGTATAGGGGAAAATGGATTGTGTCAGTAAGAATCCCCGAATGCCGAAGTTCTGAAGTGCCAAACTAGCCACCTGTAATCTTGGTATTCGGTCATCGCGTATGGTCCTATGCGAAGGTTGCCGAAGGAAAAGGTTCTAGGCCCTAACCTCTCAATTAGAGACCATTAAAAGAAAGGATTCGTCCTTGTAAGGAGAACGAAAATTTTATTTATTTCTCGCCCCATCGTGGGTGTGTTACATCTCTTTGTTTTTCCATCTGACTGTGGATGGTATGTTGTGCTAAAATTCATATTTGTACCAAATCCTTTAAATAATCCCCTCCATAAATTTGAAGCAAAATTTGTATCTTTGTTAGAAACAATTTCCTTAGGTATCCCTTGCAACCTAGCAATCTCTCTCGTGTAACTTTCTACAATATTAGTTGTTGTATTATTCATTTTCACAAGAACAAAATGAGTATCCTTTGTCAACTTATCAACAACTACCATTATTGAATCATGTTGCCTTGTTGTGTTGGGCAACTTAGTGATAAAATGGATCGTTACCACTTCCCATTTCTTCTCTGGAATTGGGAATGGTTGTACAAATCCCGTTGGGTGTCTATGCTCAAATTTCACTTTTTGACATTCCATACATCTGGCAATGTAATCATCAACATCCTTCTTCATCCCATGCCAAAAGAATTTGCTTATTACTGTTGCAATTTTTTTCTAGTAACCAGGATGTATGACATATGGAACACTATGCATTTCTTTTAATACAAAATTCCTAAGTTCTCTGAAACTAAGAACATAAATTCTATTTTATGCATAAGGAGTCCATCTTCTTTGATCTCGTACCCTTTGAATTTTTGTTGTACATTTTCTTGTTGTAAGCTTTCTTTTACTTGTAGGTAATCTTGGTCTGTAACAATAACATTTAAACTTTTCTCTTTAAATTTGAACTATGCATACTAATGGTTGTAGCATGCATGAGGTGTACTCTCTTGTTGAGTGCATCAACGGATTTATTTTCTTTTCCTTTGATATGCCTGATGTTGAAGTCATATTCATTTAAAAATTCCATCCATCTTGTCTTCCTGGCGTTCAAAATTGGTTGTTCAAAAAGATATTTCAGACCACTATGATTTGTCCTTGATTCAAATCTCTTCCCCATTAAATAATGTCTCCACATATTCAATGCATGAACTATTGCAACAAGTTCCAGATAATGTGTAGCATAATTTCTCTCATGTTATTTAAGCTTTCCGGACTCATAACTAATCACATGCCCATTTTGAGTGAGGACTCCAATAAGTCCCTCTTTGCACACATATGTACATAACATAAAATTCTCATTTGGGTCAACAATCTTTAAAATAGGTGCACTAGTAAGTAATTCCTTCAACAAATTAAATTTCTCTTCACACTTTGTTGTCCATTCAAATTTAATTCCCTTATTTTGTAAAGAAGTGATGGGACGAACAATCTTAGAAAATTCTTCTATAAACTTTCTGTAGTGTCTGACTAATCCCATAAAAGACATAACTTCTAAAAGATTCCTTGGTGTTGGCCATCCTCTAATGGATTCAATCTTCTATGGATCCACTGCTATGCCTTGTTCTAAAATAATGTGCCCCAAATAATAGATCTGCTCTTGGTAAAAAAAAACGCTTACTAAGCTTGAGATAAAGTTGATGTTCCCTCAACACTTGCAATACCAACATCAAGATATGTTCATGTTCTTATTCTGATTTAGAATAGATAAATATGTCATCCATAAACACAATGACAAACTTATCCAAATAATTTACGAATATGTCATTCATTAAGCGCCTAAAGACAATTAGTGCATTGGTCAGTCCAAATGGTACCACTACAAATTCATAATGTCCATACTTGGTTCTAAAGGTTGTCTTATTGATGTCTTATTCCTTGATTCTTACCTGATGGTATCTTGATCTCAAGTCTATTTTTGAAAATATCTTTCTTCCTCTTATGTGATCAATGAGGTCATCAATTCTAGGTAGAGAGTATTTGTGCTTCAAAATGGATTTATTCAGTTGTCTAACGTCAATCACAACCTCAATGTTCCATCCTTCTTTTTAACAAAGATTATTGGTTCTCCTTAAGGTGAAACACTTGGGTGTATGTACCCTTTCTTCAACAGTTCTTCTAGTTGCATTTGTAATTATTTTAATTATGGTGTACTCATTGTATAAGGTGTCTTTGATACTGGGGAAACTCCTAGTACTAAATCAATAGAGAAATCCATCTCTCTCTTTGGTGGCAATCCTGATATTTCTTGGAATACATTTTCAAACTCTTGCAATACTGAAAAGTCTTCAAGGCTTGGCCCTTTTGTCTTTTCTAGCTCCTCCACATGACCTGCATACAATTGACATCATTTTCTTAAACATTGCTTCAGTTGTAAGACTGACATCTCCCTTATAGAAATGGGTCTTGGAATTCCTTTCACAATACTGTGTTTTCCTTCTTCATCAAGACATGTAAATGTCTTGTTATGAAAATCTAGGACAACATAATGCTTTTCCAACCAATCCATTCCAATTAGGATATCATAAGATCCTAATAGGATGATATTAAGATCAACAATAATACTTACTCCATTCAGGTTTATTGGACAACCTCTAACAGTCTCATTGAACCTTCTTTTGGTTCCAGTGGCTAACTGAACCAAACTTGATTTTTCAAGCTTACTTTTATCCAAATGTAGTTTTTCCACTATTTTAGGGTCGATGTAACAATGGATTTCTATTGAATCAATTAAAATAACAACATGATGATTAATGATCTTACCTTCCACTTCGATCATATTGAATTGGTGTTCTGCTTGTCGATCTTCTAAGGATGCATATATTCTTGGAATATTTGTGTCCACGTATTCTACTGTGGTAGCCTCTTGGATGTGGTGCATGGTCTTCATTTTGTCTTTTTGGTGGGGGGAATCCTTGTACATGTGATATTCCTTGCATCCCCAACATTTTATTGGTGGTCTTCCCATTTTCCCAAGGAGTCTTCCCTCTTGGATTCATCCTTACTAGTCTGATCTTGTTGATTTTTATTACGGTTGTTTCTGTTGAAAGGAGGTTTGAATCATTTCCTTCTTTGATAATATTTATCCTTATTCGTATCCCTCCAATACTTCTACAAATATTCTCTTCCCTTTCGTTGCTCATACATGTACTTAGCCTTTCTAATGGTCTCTGTCAAAGTTTTGGTCTCATCATATTGAATCTTCTCTTTATAAAATGACGATAGTCCACTCAAGAACCTTTTTATTTCCACCTTATCATCCTTGATAAATCCCACGTACTTTAGCAATCCCAATAACTTATTTTCAAATTCTCCAATGGTCATGCTCCCCAACTTAAGTTCAAATAAATCTTGCATCATCTTTTCATAGTAGTGCTCTGAAAGGTATTCCTTATGAAAACACCTCTTGAACTGCAAGTGATCTTGTTCTCATTAATGTGCTCCACTTGCTTCAACTAGTCCCTCCACATAAAAAAATTTCCATGAAAATGGTAGATGGCAATTCTGGCTTCTAAATTGGAGGATTAGTTGTGCAACTGAAAGTACTTCCTGATTCCAAGAAACTATGATTCAACATTATCTTCCCTTTCTCTTTCACTATCAAACAATGGTGTTTTAAGCTTCCTCAACTCTCCTTGCAAAACATCCCACTCATGTCTTATTCTTTGGTGTTTAACATGAGACACTTATGGACTTCTTATGGACTCTTCAGATATATAAAACTTCCTTGTTGAGTAAGGAGGTGAGTGATGTCTATGGCTTCTAATAGTATTTTTTGAATGATCGACTCTTCTATAGTTATCTCTTATTTCATGTTGTTTGCCTTCTTTTTTATGTCTTGAAACTGATACATTCCTTGCTTTCTTTTGCAACTGATTTAGGATTTGCATCATTTGGGCATTTATTTGGTTTTGTTCTTTCATCTATTTTTATTATTTTCTTTGTAACTTTTCACTTCTATTTTCAAGACTCTCATCATCTCTATTAAGGTTTCTAGTTCCACTATGTTCCTGTGACCATTAGATTATGTCTTTGCATTCACAACACTAATACAATGACCTTTGGATTTTCTCTCATGACTAAAGGCTTCCTCTCCTTCCTCCATTTCTCGAATCTGCATTATTAATTTGAAATGTTATGTGTATACCCTTAATTCTGCAAGAAAGTCTGCATGTAACATAATTTCTGTTAGACAAAAAGAATAACATGTATATGCATTTCTTGAAAAAAGATTGTGTGTGTGTGTGTCTATATATATTGTTTCATTAAGGTAATCAATCATCTTCTTCCCATTTTATTGTGATCTCTACTGCTCAGAACAATTTTTTGGGTGGCTAACTGGATTCCTTTCTCCAAGAGCTTCCAAACGACTATTCATTTGCTCAATTCCAAGCTTGGAGAAAAAAGTTATGCCCTTCTAAAATTTCTGGCATTTTCCCCTTTTACCGAGGTATTTCATGTTGACGTGGAATCCACATGGGAACCTCCACATGTGTTGGATGATGTGGAAGAATCAGGAAGAAATGATGAACCAGATCGTTAGACTTGAAAAGTCCTAGACCTAGGCACCTAGGCCTCCATTCAAAGGGAAATTCCAAAAAGGGAACCAAACCTACAAGCCAAAGAATGAAAATGAAGTTCCAAATACTCTTAGTGCCTGGAATGTAGTGAAGCACATTGGGAGAATGAGTGTCCTTATAACACCAACCAACAACAAGTCAACAATCTGGACTGCTTTATGAGTTTCCCTCAGGTAAATATCACTGACATAGAACATCAGCAAGCCCTGAAGGAAGTAGCCAGAGCAGAAAGACTGGAAATAATTAACAACTTGGACCAGGAATCATGAGAAAAGATTAAAAAGAAAGAAGTCCAAGTGTACCGTAGAAAGAATCCAAAACAACCTACCACTGATTAGTCAAAATCTCTTGAGGTTCTTCCTCCCAAGACATTTAAAACTGATAAGGTTACCCTTGATTTTGAATTTGAAGGAGCCTTGTCAAATATGCATGTAAACATTCCCTTAAAGGAAGAAATTAAGATCCCCTCTATTAAAGAACGCTTTAATACCTTCTTTTTGGGAACAACTGAGCCTATGGACCCCCCAATTATGCTGCAAGTTGATCACTTCAGGATCCAGTACGGTGAAAATCCACCTTTCTTCATGACACTTATGATGAACAACAAATACCTCAACAATAGCATGTTGGATACATGTGTTGGTGCAAATATGATGTCTCTTAAAGTCATGCAGCAAATGGGCCTGAAGGTCACTAGGACTTACATAAATGTGTGTGGATTTGAATCCAAAGCAATACCCACACATGGTGTAGTTGAAAATGTCGAAGTGAAATTGAAAGAATTCCCCGAGAAGACAGTCCACATAGATATTATAGTGGTTGATGTCCCGGACGTGTGGGGAATGTTGTTGTCTAGGAAGTTTGGTGCAATGATAGGCGGGTCCGTTGAAATGGATCTCACCTTTTTGCGGTTACCTTTGAAAGATGGAACAACTGAACGTTTACTCAATGTGCCGATAACTGGAAACCACGTACAAGATATCGTTCCTTCCATAAATGAAGCACAGAAAGATGTGATACAAACTCTTCAAGAATATTCTCCAGAATATATGCCATTTGCAACATAAGAATATTTTGACTAGATTGAGTGGCCCAAGAAAGAAAAGTACCAACAACTCCTAGATCAGTTTCAGAACAAAGAGGTAGGGACGATGAAGATACTAAAAAGGAAAAAGGATGAAGAGGACGTGCAAATCCATCCATCCCAACAAGAAGGTTTTACACCAGAAGCCCACCCACCTCCCTTAGTACATTACACCAGGGTTGTTCAAGGAATAACCAAACACAAGATCCGAAAATACAAGGAGGGGGAGTTGGTATGGATGTGGGATACTCAAAAAGGAGAGCCAACTAATGTAAAAGGAAGTACACAATCATGGCTCGGACCTTTCAAGGTCGGGATGGAATCGGTTGATAACTCATACTATTTGTCCACTTTGGAAGGAAGAAGGTGCCCATTACCCATTAGAGGACGCCTCCTCAAACCCCACCAAGGTGGTGGGACATGATTGTACAGGTAAGTATAAGTAGGTAGGCATTTTCCGTGTATTATACCATCTGCATTTCATGTTTGTTTCCTCACATGCATTTTGATTGCTTTATTTCATATACATATATATTATGTTTGCGGGGTGGCAATACCACCCCACCTTTATTGTTGATGCTCCTTTTCGAGTGTGAGCAGGTCTGCAGGTTTAGGCCATAGATGTTGAGGTTCTCATGCACTCTACGGTGAGCACATGTCCCCGAGTTGGAGCCAGATGCTATCCCCGATTTTTAGGGATAACTAGGAGATCATGTCTCGAGGCCCACAGGTCCTAGACATGGAGTACCGAGAGAAGGATTAACCTGAGCATGGCCCTGGAGGGCCCATCCTTCTTCTTCTTCATCATAATTTTCCTGTCAGCAGTAGTAGCATCCATCACCATCATCTTGGACTTGCATCAGAGAAGACTCTTGCTCCACGAGGTAATTGGTCCAGGTATCATGGTATGTGTCATGTTTGATCATTATAACTTTTAGATATATGCAATAGGTTCCTTACATTTCTGACAACTGCTTGGATCTTACACTAACTCACTTGACCATTGTTGGGGGGATTAACGAGGTGCCCTAGCAAGCTTGTACCCATAGGTTTTGGTTAGCCACCAGGGGGGATTTGAAGAGCCATCGTCCGCTCCCACCATATTATCATTTTACATCTTATCTCCCATACATCTATCCCATTCCCCTAGTCCGAGCATTAGGATGACCTATTTGAGGGGTTTCACTTTATCCTGTGGGAAGAAAGGGCTAAAGGCCCAGGAGGTAAAAGAAGATGGTAAAAGATAAAAGCCATAGGAAATAAAACCTAGAGATTTCTTGCCCAGGGATCCCCGAGAAGGAAATAAAAAGCCTCTCGATAAGAAACAAAAGGGACCCGAAGAAAAATAATAAAACAAGACCTAGCCAAGAGGATGGGAGGTCTCATCACGATCCAACCCATTATGTTCATAGGTATCTAGCAGTATGACATCGCCATTATCTGGTCACCACGCCAGGGCAATGACCCTTGGTTGCATGGCCAAGGGAAAGGGAGTCTCATCACGAGCCAACCTTATCATTTCTGCGAAAATACTCATGGGTAACACTGTCAACTTTGGTCACCACACCAAGGCAGTGTCCTCTAGTCAAGACCTTGAAGCAAAAAGAAAGAAAAAAGTAATAAAGAAAGAAAGAATAAAGGCAACAAGGGGTTTGAAAAGAACTGCATCCATGACAGGTACAACTCGCCTCCTACAAAGGCACCCATGGATAATACCTACCCCTGGTCTTCACTGTGTTTGGACATCCTTAGACCATATCACCTCGTATTACATGGCTTGAATACTGTCCTTTGGGAAATTTCCTTTTCCTATGGATACTATCCCAATAGGTCACCTTGTCTTTTTTCTTCATCTTTGTATAGTAGGTCAGTGTAATGTCTTTGAGCTATTAGATGATATGCTAGGGGTCTTATGCATGCATTTGATAAAATTAATGATGAAATATGATTGACATTGCTATGATC
>ML792752.1:74092-97513 GCA_009831015.1 Picea engelmannii
ACTCACTCTCTTGTGAGATCTGATTTCTTGCGCCCTACTAGGGTAATTTTGGTGTTTAAGTGAGGCACACTTGCTATTGGAGGATTTTTCTTGGCATTTATGGCATTTCTCTCAAGGAAGGTTTACAACTAGGGTTTGCTTGTTCTTTTCTTCATGATATGTAAGTGAATTTTCATGCAAAACTTCTTAAATGAATGGTTGTAGGTATAATTTCTTACATTTTCTTATTGTATTGTTGATTTAAAACCCTAGGTAACAACCACACAAGTAGGTTATTGTTACATGTCCCCTTGTTGAGAAATATTTTTCAGCGATTGAAGAAAAGTGATAGAGCCTAGTTGTTGCTACACTTATTTTCTTTCTTCTGAGCTAGCGTTGAGGTCTATAAGTTGAAAAGAGGAGACGCCTTAGGCCTAGATTGCCTACACCTAGGGTTTCACCTTCTAGGGTTTGAAATCCTTGTCATTGCAACACTTTCTCCCTTATATTTATGCTTTAAGCTAGCTGTTTTTCCAAGTCAATTTAGAGAAGGAGGAAAGAGCACGAGGCCTTGCTTAAGCAACACCAGAGTGAGCTTCTTTCCCCTAGGGTTTTGATTCTAGGGCCCTGCCTTTGCAGTAGCATAGAACCCTACCTTATAGTCTCTGAGTTATTATCCTCCTGAGACCTTGTGCCCTTATTTTTGACTCCATATACCCTAAGGCACTGATTTGATCTCCAACGTTGAAGCTTTAGTGTACAAAACTACCTTTAAAACTTTAATGTCTGGAACCCTAACTAACATTGCTAACCTAATAAAGGCTGATGTCATAGTTGAATATTTCATCTTGGTGCAACAAAAGTGTAATATAAGCAATTGAGTGATGATTTCAAGCATTTATTGAACAAATTATTGATTGGATATATTGTCGGCTTAGTCATATTGGTAGATATTGATGAATTGATAATCTTTCATAAGCTAATTAACAAAACGTTGACTTCATCTTGTATCTATTGCATTGCTTATTGAATAAAATCAAATAGTTAAAGAAGTACTAACCCTTTGAGTTATAGCCTGCAAATATATATATTGTGTTGCTATTGTCTTGTTCCGGGCAGGTGTTTTCAACAGGGCATACACTTCTTTTATTGGCTGATTATCCGGACTATCTGACACTGGTGGTAACCTGTGAGGGGGGAACTCTTAAAACTTGACCTTGTATCTTCTGCCTCTTCAAACCCCAAGTTACCGGGGACATATCCCCTGGGCTAACCTCCCTAAACAGAAATAACCTCCCCATCGAGGTGACATTGGGTGGGGAAGGTTCCTGTTGCGCCAATTTTTCCTCTATCCTTTAGCCTGTGACCTAAACTACAAATTGTGCGATAACAGGTCTGATATGGGTCCACCGACCCATCGACATATAAATATACTGAAATATCACAGAGGGATGGAACTCAAAATTCCCAGGGGTTCGATATGGGCCCACTGTCCCACCGACTATCGACTCCCCTAGATCAAAATTTCATATCATGTGTGGCTCTGTAGGGTTCCATGACCCTTCCATGCTTCATGCATAATTAAACAAGGGTGGATATTTATTTATAAATCTCTCTATCAAGTGTTTCCCCATGCATGCAGGATAGAGAAATAATTCCCATTGCAGACCGACGACAGGAAACCCACAAAAAACTTGATTGATGAATGAGATCCATGTGAGGACGAGCTCAACGGTGGCTGAGCACTAGTCTTCTTCTTTGAAAATTTTCAAATCCGAGGCTCAGATCAGGCAAGAGGAGATCACCGGGAGATCAAGGGCATGGAGGATCAACTTGGTTTTGGTCCCCATGGTTGAAAAATAGAATTTAACCCACAAAATTTCCCCCTCTGGTGTTGCCCAAGACATTAATTTCATTTCACGTCTAGAACTTTTGTCCTATCATGTAGCAGACCCTTTAAAGGCCTAGTGTTGTAAATACATATCTCTGATACAAATTTGTAACGTGCCCCAAATCCAACACCATAGGTTAGGCACGTCCACTGGTGCTAGAATTCCCTTCAAATATGTTCTAGTACCACTTTGTGATGCACCCATATCAACAAACCCCAAAACAATTTTTTCAATGCTCGAATTTGAGTTTGTACCCATTGCTCAAGTACCTCTAAATTCACACCCTTGGGTTGATTTCGAATTTATGATACCAATGAAGCATGAAAGAAACACAATAAGATCTCATGCAATAATCAATATTCATGATACACTATAAAAGAAATGAACAATATGCCATGCAAAAGAATAACCATCAAGCATGCACATTATCAATACATATTTCAGAGTTATTAATTAATACATAGTGGAAATAACTCTGGTCGACCCATCCATCGGTCATCGACAAATTCTCTTGGGAAACTTCAACACTTAGAAATTTTCGACCAAATCCCAAATGTATTTGGATCGTCGATTTCCCAATCAAAATTTTCTAAATCGTTGATTCACCAAACTTCGCACAACTCTACCAATAAATCTTGACTGTCAATTTATTCCATTTCCCAGTTGCCAAAAATTAATCTCGACCATCAATTCTTTAACTTCTTCAATCTGCAAAAATAAATCTTGGCAGTCAATCTGTTTCATTTTTCAAACATCTAAAAATGAATCCAGATCGTCGATCATTCTCCTTTTGCAAAACGTTGAAAAATTATAAGTTTTAATTCAACTCATGATGAATATGGGATGTTGATCTCAAGATCAAACATAATATCAATCGTCTATTCATCAATCTCTCCCAGTTCCTTTAGACGCCATTAGAACAAAAATTTCAACCTTGCAGGTCGAATCTAACTTTGCAAGCCAGTTGATTGACACCATTAAACCTCTTAGACAATTATTAGTCATTTAAAACTCAAATTTGCTCACGAATTTGGGGATTTCTGATTTTTCACCATTTTCCCCCAAATTAGTCACAAATTGAAATATCTAACAACAAAGTTTCCCAAATTCACACTAGTTCTTGGCCCATACGGTTACAGTGTTGAAATTAAGATTTGATACCACTCTGTAATGCACCCAGTCCTAAGTTGGATCACGTTACTGCTAAAATGACCTAATAAATTTTTTTCCTACCAATTCTAAATGTGTAAATGATACATAGCATGACATTCAAGCTCATTCAATGTCCATACTAAATGAAAACATGAATGCAACTACTTTAACTGTGTACAACAAAAACTAAATACAAATAACATCATTCAACCATAAAAATATAGATTCATGTGCATCAATATACTCACATAAGGTAGCAATAACCAAGATAACTCAGAGTAAAATGCACAACAACTATATCAACATTTAACATGAATAAACACAACAGATAAGAACACTTGTCTTTCCCCGGATGGGGTGATAGTGGAAACCACGCGTCCATCGGAGCAGCCAGGAGAGAGCCACCGTGGCGTCAACCACATGATGGACGCGTGCCTCCCCCTCTCGCCACCTTAATTCCTTTAAGATGACCTTGCATGAGACAGGTTGCCATTACTCTTAGTGCGACCTGCTCTTCAGTTCCCTTCAATGGACCAACACCATTGTTATGCTTTTACTCTGCACGTGTGTTCGTTTAATGAAACACACCATCTCCTTGGATTTTATGAACTGCACCAGGTGTTATGGATGCCTCATTCTCTCTTGGCTGATTTCTCCAGGGCTCGGCCTCCTTCCCAACATCTCTTTGGTATGTTTTCACTCACTCCCGGTAGTTTTCGCTCTCCTGGTAGTTCAGAGATGCCCAGGCAGGGAGGGAAGTCCAAATGAGGTTCATCATGGTAGCCCAACCAACCACGTATGGCCCTCTGCCCCCCACCTTCACCCTCCCACAATTCCTCCTCCTCGTTACCCACCTCATCCTCTTCCCTGGCACAGTCGACTCATACTCTGGCCAACCTCCCACCTCTTTCATCGTTGTTTGCCTACAGGATGGAGTGGATTGGTTTCTCGGGGACCTCGCTGGGATTCAACCCATGACCTTTGGGAAACTCGGCCTCTGCTTCACACCAAGTTCCATTGGCTCCTCCCAACTCACCAGCCTGCTCGGCCTCCCAGTCGCTTCAGGCCCCGCTTCTTGGTGCTTGTTCTCAGGATGATGGTCCATAAGCAAGCCAAAATTCACGTCAGCAGCCTCACTCACAAGCCGACTCTAGCGCTGACCCATAATTTGAATTGAAAACAAGCCTCACACTATTTCAAGGCTTGGTCTTTGACTTGCGCTGGGACTTGGATGATCTTCGGTTCCGCCTGAAGATTCTGGATGACAAGGCTTCACAATTCCTACTTTTTCCCTTAGTATTCCAAGGTGTCCACCACCCCCCAGCAGAAGAAGGTCAAGCAACAAGAGCTACGACACCAGTATTGGAATCAACTCCCCCACTGGGGACTTCGAAGAACGATGGACCAGGCTAGGAGGATAACGTGCCACCAACCTAGCTGGAGGATGCCATGTAGCTAGACGTGAAACCATTCGAGGAGGAACTGGCTCCTCTCGGGGAATCGACACTTGGCGTCTTCTTCCTTGATGTGTGGCCGCATTACAACCCCACTACGTGATATGTACAGGTGTCTTTGCTATTTTTCTATGTGTGTTAATGTGGTTTTGCCTCATGAAGGCCACCTTTATCAGATACTGTCTATGGCTATTACTGTTATGATGGGCACCTTTAGGGACCTGAATTTTGTGTTTTCTTAATGTCAGTAGAAACCTTCTTATGTCTAGCAGTTTAAGATTTAAACTCTAGAATTGTTCGGCTGATTGAGTTGGTTTCTCCTTGGGGCAACTCAGTTTTGATAGCCTGGAACAACATAAGTATTTTGTAATCTTTGATTTTGATAGACTTTTATACAATCTTACTTATAAAAAAAAAAAAAACACTTATCTTAAAAAATATGTGACCCGATGCAGAGGGCGGACGTTCCTCCCAATCGTAGACTTGTTGTTCCATTTCTCAAAAACAAGTAACCTTTGAGATGGGGATATGAATCCACAAGAGATGGTGGTACCTAAGGCTGGCTAATGTCCCCCTCTCAACAATCAATTCCCACATGTAATTCCATTCCACTAACTCTCTTCCCCACAGCTTGCACAAACCAAGGGATGGAATCCCCCTTCACTTCTCACAGTCCCTCGAGCCTTTCCACTCCCCTCTAGGGATTATATCACAGTTTGGACAAACAATCTCTGTGCTAGGGCTTCAAGAATTTTACAGTTGCAACAACAATTCGACCAACAACAAAACTCTTGCTCCCCTTGAAAAATTTCAAACAAAACATTACTCACAAACCTACAACCTCTTTCTCCACTAAATTACAACTCCAAAAAACTGTTAGACATGCCCACAACAAATTCCTTCAATATTTAGCGATCATAACTCTTTTTTTGTCTAGAAAACTCCATGTAAAAACAACTCTCCATGCAAAAACGTGAATTTGTAATTATGGTCTCCTACCCATGTGAATTTACCCTGTTTCTCTTTCTTTCTTGACTTACACTCCTCCCTAAGTTGATTGTACTCAACCCCCAAGCTCTAAATAACTATGGGATGTGAATTCTCACACCCATCCTCTTACATGAAATCAATGATTGGGTACTAGAACACTCAACAGACAATGGGAGGTTCATGGTAAGGATAATTTAGAAAGAAATGGTTTGGGATTAATAAACATGGGTAAACTCCTCCCCCCTAGACCCCTTCCCTCTCTTGTGGAAAACAAGCCCCCAAATATTCATCTGTGTCAATCTGCAACTGGAAATACATTTTATTTATTATATTCAATTTACATCATTTACATATTACATCGCTTGGACCTTGGCCATACATCACGTTTACAATATACATTGCTAGTTTGGGGTTTTAAAACGAGGATGTTATATTTGTTAAGGGGAGTCCTAACATGAAGAATAAATCCTACAATAAACCATTCTCTATGTTATATATCCTAAATTTAGAATGTCAATTTACCCACCAAGTCTTTAAATGTCTAGTCATAGTCCCAAACCATTTCTCCTACTTTATGTTTTATCTCTTTAATCTTTGCCATGGATTGCAGTTCCAAATTGGGATTCTAAAAATCTTTAATCAAGTCTTTCTTTATCTCATCCAAACCTTTGGTTTGTCTCGTAGGTACACCATTTTTGTACTTCATATACCACTGTAGATCTCAATATTTAAAAGTGGTTTTCAATAACACAACCTTTTGGGCTTCATTTATGATCTTATCCACCATCTAGATTTCTCCACACATGAACCATGTTGCTTTGCATCATCCCTCCAAATTACATGGAACACAGGTAGTCTAATCAGTAAAACAATTATGTTTCCCTCCATTGGAAAATTCAAATTTATTTTTGTTGTTCTACCTCCATTTGTTGTCATTACTCCAATCCCGTGATATATTATATTTCTAACACTCTACTTCTATTGAACCTTTTGATGATGATGATGAATTGCATGCACATAAGTGGTTCTGAAAGGGGTTTCTCTACCTCATTTTCTCCTACTTCTCATGTTTATATTACAGTAGTTGTGGGAGGTATTAACCTCTACGTGTAACCTTTGAAAAATCTAAAATATTCCAGGAAGAAAGATAAACCCTAGAAGGTTAGGAAATAACCTTAGAAGACAAGTTGACTCAAGATAATAATTTATATTAAATTATTATCCTCCAAAAGTAGAAGTCGGCCTAGTTAGGTCACTTGGATGACTATAAATAAGAGGGTGCTATAGCTCATTTGTCACACTCACTCTCACAACTGCATAAGGACAAGTGGTGTGCATGACTGGAGGAGAGTTGCAGTGGTAACTTGGTCTTTGGTTATGGTTGGACTTTATGCTTGGTTATGGTTTGGAATTTATGCTTGGTATGATAGCTTTGGAGAGAGGTACACTACCTTGGTTAGCTATTTGTTCTATGGTTTTCTTCCAGAATTATTTTGTCTATCAAGGTTAAGGTGCTCGAGGGTGGCATTTGTGCCTATGGTTGGGTGACAATATTGATATATTGTCTATGGTGAAACAAGCACACCTATTATTTTAATAGGTTATGGGCCCACACTATCTTCAAACAATCTAACCATTAGAACGTAGATTGGGAGGATTTGCTCAGTTGCAATTGTAGTCAATTTTTTGTTGCAACAACGAAATCCTAACCCTCGTATTGAGGCACCTTAAGTAAAGTACTTGACCTAATTCCTAGATAACCTAGTGCACCCTAGCTTAGCGCACCTCCTGGTACTCTCAGCAAGCCAAGACGTTAAGTTTGAAATTTTTGTCAAATTCAATGTTTGACCAAGTCAAAATCTAAGGTTGACCAGTCAAAATTCAAAATAGAAGGTAGTTATGAAGACAAAAGACCTAGCATGATGAAAGCACATGTTGTTCCCGAGAGAGATCTACTAAAAGGAACATTATGAGGTTTACCAATCCTCTAGAAGCTAAACCTCTAGACCAACAAAGTCATTCTAAGGTTTACCATCACAGTTGGGTAACAAAGATATGTACCTATACATGTTCTTTTAATTTGTATCATTAGCATGAGTGTGCTTGCAAGGAATGTACATGGGATCTTGTCCAAAGAAGTGATCTTGGACTCAGTGCATTCAAAATATTAACACACTCTGCAACATATTGTTTTAAATATAAGGGACAGGTTGGAAAGGATACTTGTCTTAGAAGAAAAGAAATCCAAGTGGAACAATAGAAAGACTCCAGGTTTGCTGGAATGACCTTGATCTAAGCCAGTTATTCACATTCGTATTACAAAGATACTTGTAAATGATGACCCTATGCCAAACTCCTTCACCCATAAGAACTCTCCATAGAGTAATCTCTGCCAAAGATTTGTTGAAATAAAAAATATTAAGGATTCCCCAACCCCCCAATGACTTTGGGACTGATATCTTCTCCCAATTGCACAGGTGCATTTGATGTGAGATACTATCTCTCTTCCATAGGAAATTGTACATCAGCTTCCTCATTGTGTTCAATATCAAAATGGATACAACAACCATAGACAACCAATAAATAGACTGGATGGTTAACACTGCTTTCAACAATGTTAAACGTCCACCTAAGGACAACCACTTGTAGCACTAGTTGTTGATTCTTTTTTCAAATTTTCTTAATAGCCAGTTCCAGTCTTCGGATCGTTGAGCTCCAGCTTTGAGGTAAAAACCCAAGTATTTAAAACTCGACTCCAACGATAAGAAGTTAAAATGAAAAACAACTTTGTAAGAAATAAGATCTTGTTTAGTTAGTCCAACATAGTGAAAAGTAGATTTTTCCATATTAATATGTAAACTTGAGGTCAAACAAAAAAAATTCAGAACCTTGTAAATCTCCCACCATTCCTGCATAGTATCCTTTGTCAATATGACCACATTGTCAACAAAAAGGATATGTAATATTTTTATAGATCTGGAAACAATTATACCTGTCAATTTCACCGCTCTTTGACTTTCTTTCAACAAAAGGCTCAATCCTTCCATAACTAAAATGAATAGCAAAGGCGATAAGGGATAGCCTTGACGCAATCCCCTACCACTCTTGAAGAAATCAGTAGCTTCTCCATTTATCAATACTGAGTATGAGGTGGAGACGACACAACTCATAATCCAGTTGGTCATATTAATTCCCATACCAATTTGTAGGAGGAGTGATCTCAACAAGTCCCAGTTGACACAATCATACGCTTTTTGTAGGTATAGCTTTAAGACCAATGACTTGAAGTTCTTCTTTTTTATGCTTTGAATACACTCATGTATTGTACCTATGGCATCTTGTATCTGTCTCCCCTGTATAAACCCTAAATAGTCCTCTGAGAGAGATCTAGAGAGAAAAGGTTTTATTCGATCTGCAATAATCTTTGAGATAATTTTATAGCTCAGATTACAGAGTGAAATCGGTCTAAAATCTCCAAAGATATTTGGATTGTTTACATTAGGAATCATGGTGATAAAAGTAGAGTTTAATGCTCCTATGATGAATCCTTTTTTTCTATACTCCTCCACCATTTCAAGCAGATCCTCCCCAACAATGTCAAAGAACTCCTTGAAGAACTCGATTTTCCATCCATTCGGGCCCAGAATTTTATCAATTTTAAACTTTGATAAAACTTTCTACAATTCCTTTTTGTCAACTAGTTTGTATAAAGCCTCTGCTTCCAAATCATTCATCATCTCTTTAAACAAAGCAACTACCTTGACTTATTCTCTAATCGGAGGTCCCAATGGGTCTTTATAAAACTGTTTGAAATGTTTATAGGCAACTGTTTTTAAATTTTCCTCACCACTGTGAGACTGACCCTCCCCATCTTGTAAATCCCAAAGAAATTTACTATTCCTCATGTAACTCACGAAATTATAGAAAATTTTCATGTTTTGGTCTCCACTGAGTAACCAAATAGCACAACTGTGTTGGCGCCATTGTTCCTCTGTTTCATGTAGAATTTTGTTTCTTTCTTGTTCCATCATTTTTAAAGACTGATCACCAAAATTATTACTAATTCCATCCGCCAAGTTTTGAATTCTTTAAGGCTATCTCCTTTTCCAATTCACAGAGTCTATAATTTTTCGATTCCTTTGTTCCTTTTTCTAGATTCTTGTTTTGACTTTCAAATCCTTTAGTTTCCAGCCTAGCCTCCTTTGTCGACCAACCTCCTGTAGATACTTGGGGTTGCTCAAAAGATTTTGTACCAACTTATTGAAATCTTGGTCTGTAATCGACAATGGATTAAATTTGAAAGGGAATGCTTTATAAATCAGAGGCAAATCTAACTGAAGTATAATCAGAGCATGATCGGAAATGTATGGAAACTCTACCCATGCTCTGTAAACTCCCACCGATTCCATTAGATCTTCGGATATGAACAAGCGATTGAGTCTCTTTGCTATAGAATCTGTTCCAGCTCGGCCATTTCGCCAGGTGGGCACCGAATTTCCAGGGACGATGTCAATAAGCTTGTTTCTGTGAAAATAATTAGTGAAGAAACTATCCAACGTCTCCAAGGTAGTCGTACCACCCCAAATTTCACCAGATGAAAGAGTCAAATTTAAATCCCCTGCTAGGACTAAATTCCTTAGGGACAATAGACCAAACAATTCTAGCCTTAGGGAAGCGAGATCTACCTCTTACTTTCCAAATCAGTGTCTGTCAATAACATCCCACCACATGTAAGATAAGGGACCAATTCAAAATAATTCAGATCCCAAGAAACTAATAAACTATCTGATTTACTAACGGAATTTACCGCACAACAATGCCACTTTGGTCTAAGAATGTGAAAGAAAGCATGATATTTCTCAGCATGTACTAAAGTCTCCTGTAGAAAAACAACATTTGGTCGAAATTTATCCAAGATTCCCCAGACTGAGGCTAATTTCAGGATGCCCCACGTTCCCCTTATGTTAAGTGAGAGTAATAACATTATTTGGACCTAGCAAGGGCCTTCAAAGCTCTGAGGGCCCCACCTTTGGTGGAAGAACATGTAACAAGCTCTAATGCCTTCTCGTCAATAGATTTCTTTCTAGCACTACGGGTTTTCACCAGAGAGTGCTCAATACCTAGCCCCCTGGACCAGGCAAATTCTTTTCTGGCCTCCCCTACAATAGAACTTGAGCCACTGGCTTCTCCTTTTCTGGCCACGGGGTCAGTTTCCATTTTACCAAGATAGGCAGGTAATTTGACAGAGGTATCATTACCTCGTATGAATGGGATGAGTGAATCAAGTACTGCATAAAGAGTTGACTACTCATCTTCCGGTTCTAGATAACCAAGAAGAGTAGTGGGTGGATCCGTCACAGGTTGAATAAACCCCATGCTACTAGTGGCAACAAAAGGAATGGGAGGTTCCTGAGATGAACTAAGGACAATAATCTTGTCAACAGACAAAACCTGACTGTCAGTTTGGTTCACAGATTCCAAGACCCAATGAACAGTCTCAGAGTTAATTAAAGGGTCAGGTCCTACAAAGGAGCCTCCAATATCACCTGAAACCCCAAACTCTTGAAACGGTGGTGAGCCATCTACGACATTAACTCTCTTAAGCCAGTCTGAAGAATTCAAAACTTCTCTTTCCCATACTGACAAAGTATTATAAAAGGATGGCTAATATGTTTGTATCTTACCTAGAACATAAGAAGTGTTCTCCCGAAAACTAGATTCACTGCCAGCAAAACCATAGAAGAACGTATCCATAAATTCATCAGGTTGAATGTAATAGTTTTTAAAATCTTCCTATGAATCATCACCAGGCTTTGAGCCTTTGCACTCACGTCGTAGGTGTGTAGTGCTTCTACAATAGCTGCAGCGGAACAAAATCCTTAGTTAATCAAGATTCTGAAGAAAACTACTACCTCTCCACTCTATTTCAAGTGTTGCTGGAAGTCCTTGATGCACATCCATTTCTACCAATACCCTGCCTACCTTTCTTGAATCTGTCGATAGATTTGCATCATCAATCATAATAAATTTTCCTAGGGAGTATCCAATGGATTTCAATGCACCAACATTCCATAAAAACAGTGGCAAACCAGGCAGCAAAACCCATATATGCCTTTGCGAGAACTATTCAGTTTTCGGGTTGAAGGCAACCCACCATCTCTTTAGCATTAAACTTCTAGTTCTATTCACCCAGTTTGAGTCTAACAGTAATGCTACATCTTCTGGGATTTTACATAGGAAACCCAACCATCCTTTCGATAAAGAGAAAAAAATTGGAACATATCCAATAGCCAGACGCCAGACCCTCTCCAACCATAGAAATAGTTTCTCGTCACACATACTATGGTATGCAAATATCCCTACTAACCCACACATTGCTAACCTACAGGAGTCTTCTAGTCCAATGTCTGAGCCTAAAACCATTCTCTTAACCTTTTAGAAGCTCCCCATTGTCTCCTACCTTTCTGGACATCCAAACTACTAGGAAACTTTCGTCGAGAAGCCGGGGCTGCACATCCACCATAAACATTTTGGACACAGGGCTTCAGAACCTGGTTATGACCACCAAGAGAGTCATCTGATAGAGCAGGTAGGTAGGTGTAAAAAGAAGGCGTATGTCTAGGCTTATAAATAAAACAGGGATCCTTTGTTTTGGTCGGTAAGTCGGGTGAACCAGAGCACAAAGTCTTAAATCTCGTAAACAGTCCCGAGGTAGAAGTGTGTGTGTTTACTTCACCTTCCTACCATAAATCCTCCACTCGCTCACTCATTAATGCATGTATATCCACATTTATAGTGTCCAGTCTATTAAGCATCGTCTGGAAACCACTTGGGGAACGATAAGGAGGGATATCACTTAATCAAGGGTTGATAAAACCCCACATCCCAAGGAAAAAATCAATATAAATGTAAGACTGACAATAATTAAGAAACTCCACTTGTAATGCACTACGATAAAACTCCTCAGTAAACTAAACTGGATCTATAAGAAAACCAGGAATTGGGTTCAGTTTCCAAAAAAAGTAAGAAAAGACAGGGATTTAAATTGACTATGAAAGAACTTCGATAGCTAAAAGTTCTAAACTAAACCAGGATATAGTCGAAAACAAGTATCTCCAAAGCATCAGTCCTCCAATGAGGTTAGTCACAAAGAAAGTGAAAAGAGGAGGGGTAAGAAATCATATCTCCTAGGCCTAAACCATACCATATACATTCTGCAATAGTTGCCATGGCTCCTCTGGTTAGAATCCCGCTCTAAAAAATTCAAAATCCATGGCTCCTCCCTCCCAACGTTCCTCTCCTTCAAAACAATAACTTTGTAGTTTAATATGATGTGGATTTCTTTCTTTAGTCAATATTCAAGGTCTCATTTATGATCATCTGTTAACTTGGTGGATTGGATGCATGCACCTTTTAAACTCTTTAAAAATGTTAACAAGGATATCAATGTTAGTTTTACAAGTGGAACAACTCTTTTGAGGATGGGTTTGAGGTAGCAAAATTATTTCCTCGAAGTTAGAAATTGCAGTAATGATCCATTATGGCCATATAAATTATGTTTTTACTCTAGTTTGGTTCATCGCTTAATTTATATTGACTTTATAAACCCTTCTCCTTTATGTTATTAAATTTTAGGAACTTAATTTTAAGGAAGCAAAGCATTAATGTGGAGTTTGAGAAATTTAGAAAAAAATACATAAATTATATCATTGTGCACAAATATCTTAAAAATGATAGTTAATGTACTTATTATATGTATCATATATTTCTAAAGTGGTTTCAAGCAACTTTATACGTATATTTTGACACGCATATCCGCCAAACGTATACATTTAACCAATATAGTCGTAAATGATAACTCTTTGGGTTCAATGTTTTATAAGTACGCAATTAGTTCAAATGTAAAGAGAGGCACATACAAGCTACGAGAAAAACTAGTTGTAAGCAATATAGTAAGAGAGTAAAACCCAAAAAATATTGGCACATTAACCAACATATCTTAAAGTTAAGGTGAGAATATATATTAAAAAGAAAAAAGTATGATGTAAAAGAGAAAAAAAAAAGGCTTAGTAAAGTAACAAACAAAAACCTTAAAGGTAAGTTGATAATATATGAGGGTTTTGTCGCGAAGGTGCAGAGAGTTCGAGAAGGAGTTAATGGTGACACCATTGGCGGAACTGTTGGAACTTCCACTCTTGGCGCTAGTATTTAACATCCATTTGGACGTTGGATCCTTATTCGATAGTTCCTCTTATTTCTAGACTGTAACAGTCTGACCTTCTCTATTTTAGGGGTTATCAATTTGTTCTCCATTGATTTGATTGGGTCTTAGAGCTGTCGTCATTCCCAATGACTGTCGAAGAGCCTTAACTCACTTCATTAAAATACTCTACTCTTTCCCTATACTATTTATTTATTACCTTGGTGGTTGTCTTATCCTAGCTTAACCTCTCTCGCGTGGAGAGGGTTTACACCTCAGTGGAAGTAATGACAAAACTCTTGCTACATTTATAAATAAGTTGTGGAGGTATTTTCATAGTTTTCTCTTTTCCTAACTGTGCGAGGTGGCAGCTTCTGGAGGGATCTTCTAGCACTTTCCAAATGGAGGCTGAGGTCAACACACTTATGAGTGCGGATGACGAGGCCCTCTGGAAGAGTGTCAGAATCTTCTCCTCGATGGATGCGCCTACTACATCTAATTCCTTTCCCTTTACCACCCCGAACTTGGTGGAACACTTGTAATCCTCGACCATTGTTACCTCTGAGCCTTCTATCATAGCTTCCTTGCCATCTTCTGCTCCACTACTGGGACTGGTCTCCTCTTTCGGGCATTCTGGTTTGCAGCGGAGGGTGGGTTCACGGGAGCGTAGTTCAAAGGTACATAAGTAGCTACCCAATTCATCGGGTTGCAAAAGACTATAGAAACCCAACAATACAAAGCGTCGCCTTATCATGGGTTCAAACGTTGGTTTGGAGGAGAGTGTATGTCTTTCTCTCTATGGACTAGTTGGTAAGATTTCCTATCGCTTTTTGTGTAAGTGTTCACTTTCGGTTTGGATTTTGGATACTTGGTTTCCTATACTAGGGTATGTTCCGGAGCTCATTTCACTTTCTCATGGCTGGTTCGGTCTTTTATTTAACTCACCCGAGGATTCTCAGCATATTCTTGATACTTTATGGACTATCAGTGGTTGTATCCTAATGCTTAAGAGATGGTGGATTAGCTTTGATCCTGCAACGGAGTATTTTAGATTGCGACACCTATGGGTTTTACTTCCTAGCCTACCACTATAATATTGGATAGATAAGGCTCTTGCAGCCATAGGCAATGTGCTCAGGTGTTTCATCTGTTTGGATGACAATCTTTTAAAAGGTTCTAATAGGAAAATGGCTAGGATACTAGTCGAGGTGGATGTTCACGTCAGGCTACTAGAGACTTTGGATATCTATTGGCGAGGCTGCACGGTGACTCAACGCATTGATTACCTTCACATTCCCTTTCAATTCTCTTGTTGCCACAGGAATGGACACCTCTGGCGTGACTGTATTAGTGAACCGGAAGAGGAAGAATCTGAAGCATAATACCTCCACAATATTGCACGGGAAGAATCACCAGGAGTAGACTCTTACACTGTGGAGACTGAAGAACTTTTGGATATAGATGACTGGCAGTCTACACCTCAGGATTCTCTCACTGGTAAGCTCAAGAAGCTCTATCCTACCTTTTATTTTACCCCTACTTCTTGTGAAAGGCATATGCTGGATTCTATTGTTATCCCGAGGATGGGGCCCATAAATCCGACTGTTTCTGTTTCTCCATAGACCTCGCCTAGCCCTCCTTTACACACTGCAGAGCAAGAGTCCCCTCAGAATTTTCCTACCCCTCAACTCCCGTCACTAGCTAGAGATGAAAGGGCTCACACTAGTCCTCTGGCTTTTGGTGGGGTTGTCTTACCTTCTAGTCCTTTTCATTTGACTTTCCCTGATCACGGTTCTATTGCTTCTCTTCCTATGGATGAATCTATGCTTGTTGGGACTGATCCACCAATCTCAAACTCTTTGGCTTTTGGACACACTACCCTTGGGAACCTACTTACTAATTTCACTCCTTCTTCAATTGAGACGTTGCATCCGGTTCCAATTCTTACTTTTTGAGGAAGGTCACCTATTATCCTTGAGAGCTCAGATCTACCTTCTTCTTCACACTGTGTTAACTCAAATGGCTCCACTGGGAAAGACTTATCTTGGTCTCGGGGCTTAGGACTTGAAACATCACCTATAAAAACCCGCAGTGCTCGGAGAAAATCTTGTTCTTCTGTTACTCATCCAAATAATTCTTCCACTGATACTTCTGACCTTGGGGCGCTTAGAGGCATTAAAGCCCTAGCCAGGTCACGTCCATGATACTTCTCTCCCTCAACATTAGAGGGGTTGGAGGCACCCTTAAAACGGCCTCTCGCAGGAGACTTATTGATAGAACCCATCCTAGCATTATCTTTCTACAATAAACTTTAGTTGACGAACAATGAGCTTGGGATTTCTTCAGTAGCTTAACTTCGTAGTGATTTGCTAGTGCTGTTAGCTCTGTGGGAAGATCGGGTGGGTTACTTGTTGCATGGGATACCGTTTTATTTGAGCTGGATACTTTCTTATGTTGTGGCGACATTTTTTTGACAGGTACCTGTTGTGCTAACAAGCGACAGGTCAATCTTCTCAATGTTTATGGTCCTTGTACTGATAGGCTTGCCTTCTAGACAAAATTTTCGACTACTGGCCTTCTGGAAAAACCAAATCTTATTGTCGCAGGGATTTTAATTTTACCTTATCAACAAATGAGATTTGGGGGGACACTACTTTACCTGATCCAACAACCTTACAGCTAAAATATATCTTCCTACACAACAACCTGGTGGATTTATTGCTTGATGTAGTGGTACCTACTTGGAGGAACGACAAAACTGGTTCAGAAAGTATCTCTAAGCGACTGGATCTTTTTTTCATTTCTGAGCATTTTCTTCAACTTTCAAAAAGATATAGATCCTGGGTTGAATATCAGTTCCTATCGGACCATGCTCCCATCTTTCTACAGATGGATTCATTCTCACATCACTCTACTTATCCTTTTAAGTTCAACCTGATGTGGTTGCAGGACCCTGAATTTGAGCGATTGGTCACTAAGGTTTGGTTGCAAGACCCTGACTTTGACTTTGACCCAGTCCTTTCTACAAGAAGTTGACATGAAGAGACGTCTTGTGTGGGAGCTGAAACACTTAAAATTGAAAGTTAAAAGTTGGGCCCATCTACAAATTATCAAGAATACTCATATACTCTCACAACTGGAAGAGATTATTCAGTCACTGATCCAGGAACATTCCCCGGGAACTAGAACAACTGATATGGATCCTCATATAAAGAATATTGAGGAGGAGTAGAACAGGCTCTTGCTGGACAAGGAAGCTCATTGGCACCAGAAGAGTAGGGATATTTGGATCAATTGTGGTGATCAAAATACAAAGTACTTCCATCATTTTTCCATCTTCAGGAGGAATCATAAACATACATGGGAGCTAAAGTTGGATGCTACAGACATTATTATAGGACACAACAAGATAATTCCAATGGCCTTTCATTTTTACAAAAATTCCTATAGTGATCAAGGACTTACAAACATCACAAACCAAGCTTCCATCACTTGTCTCTTTCCTAGACTCATCAGTGAGAGGGAGGTCATTCTACTTAATGATTTCTACACTAAAGAGGAGATTTGGAAAGTTATTAATACTTTCAAAAGGGATAAGAGTCCCGAACCCGATGGTTGGACCGTTGAATTTTACCTACACTTGTTTGATCTTGTTGGCGATGATCTGTGGGAACTGGTAGAAGATACCAGGATAAGAGGGGTGTTCAATTGATCTTTAAAATCTACTTTCTTGACTCTTATTCCCAAATCCAATCATTCATCCTCCTTTAGAGACTACATGCCTATCGCTCTATGTAATCTATGCTACAAGGTAATCACCACAATTATAGCTGATAGGATTAAACTTTACTTGCATCGCCTTATCTTAGGTGAAAATTTGGGCTTCATTAAAGGTCGTCAGATATTGGATGCTATTGGAACTGCACATGAAGTCTTACACAACATCAAACAAAAAAATCTCTAGGCTCTGATTTTAAAATCAGATCTCAAAAAATCATTTGATTGCATTAATTGGGACTTCCTCTGATTAATACTACTACAATCTGGTTTTGGTCATCATTTCACGAGATGGATCATGGGTTGTGTTTCTAGTGTGACCATTGTTGTTCTGGTGAATGGGGAAGCCACTCCTTTCTTCCAAAGTGAGAGAGTTCTACAGCAGGGATGTCCACTCTCCCCTCTATTATTTATCTTGGCCATGGAAGGACTGGGCATTCTTCTCAAATCGAGTCAACAAGCAGGGAAAATTACAGGCATAAAGGTCTTAAGACTGGTCAATATTTTGCATATATTCTTCGTGGATGATATACTTATTGCGACCAGATCCGATACACAATAATGGTTGGAGATCGACTCAATTATAAAATTCTTTTGTCGTGCATCGGGGCTCCAGATCAATGCGACAAAGTCCACCTTACATTATTCGGGCATTACAGAGGTGGATATTGAATTGTATAAGAACATATTCTTGCACAAATTTCTCAAGATCTCGATTGGTCTGAGATATCTTGGATATTTTCTCAAACCATACTACTACAAAGTGATTGATTGGCATTGGATTCTCATAAAATTTGAGAAAAGAATTTGACATTGGTGCAATATGTGGCTATTGCTTGGAGGGAGATTTGTTCTTATTAAATCAGTTCTGGAGAGCCAAGATATTTATTGGATGGCATTAGCTGCTATCCCTGGTACTATACTAAAAAGGATCTGACAACTAATATTTTATTTTCTTTGGATGGATGGTAGTGCAAATAAACACCTACATCTCTGCCATTAGGAATCCATTGAAAATCCCAAATCAATGGGTGGTTGGGGGCTTAGAAACATTTTCTTTTTTAATCAAGCATTGGCATCCAAATCACTATGGCGTGTGTTGTCACAAGATGGGATATGACACCACATTATTACTGGTAAATATATCACTCATCTCACTATCTCGAGTTGGCTCAGACATACTACTACAAGCCCAACTATTGCTTCTCTGATCTGGAGATCTCTTCTGAAAAACATTCATATCATTCAACAACTAGTTATGTTGGAAACCTGGACTGGGCCACGCTATACACACTAGTCGGGATGCTATTCCGGGACTGGGGACTTATGCATTTCTATCACCAGAGCTCTTGAACAAATTACATGAAAATCATGTTTTCTACCTCTTCCAAGCCAAGGACCTTACAAACCACGAGACTTATATTACTAGATGGAAAAACTGTTTAGACTTTGATCTTTCAGGTGACTTGGCTATTGAATGGAAGTGATAATGTTTGGCTCTTTTAGGAGCAGAGACACATCTTGGGGAACATGAGGATACATTGGACTGGATTGGAGGCGATCAATCCAACAACATAACAATGAAAAAATTATATAATGCCTTAGCTTCTACCATTTGGAGCCAGAGGTACATGATGGAGGAAACAATTCTGGCATTGGACTCTTCCCTTGAAACTCAAACTTTTTATTTGGCTAGTTGCAGATGAAATTTTTTTGACCTGGGACACTCTTCTTCGTCGGGTTAGGGAGGGACCTAACATTTTTTTTCTCTGTCTCTTAAACTCTGAATCCATTACACATTTGTTTATATAATGTACTTTTACTAAACAAGTTTGGGATAGACTCACTCTCGCGCTTAAGCTCCAGACCATCTGGTTGGGCTCCTCATTTTACACTAGTTTGGAGAACTGGACAAAGGAGGAGTCGTCTTTTCCTCAGCTTCCGGCTTTGGTTTGCTGTTACATTTGGTTAGTACACAACAAGGCTATCTTTGATCAGACTCCCCCTTCTATTAATACTATTTGCTACAGGACTTTGAGTGGTTTGGAGATTACTAGGACAAGGAAGGAACCGTTTCCTTGATTTATTCAGCCTACCATACAACAGAGATGGAACATTTCTTGGTTTGATGGAGCCTCACAAAACACTGGTCTATTATGTGGAGCCGGTGGTCTGATCAAGCTATCAGATCACACCAAAATTACTTAGACCTACAACTGTGGGGAGGGTACTAATACCAAAGAGGAACTTCTTAGCACTTGGGCTACCCTTCTGTTGCCTTCTAGACTTAATATATTGGATATTCAAGTGTTGGGTGACTCTAATATTATTATAGATTGGTTAAACAACAAAAGAAAGTTACAAGTCATTGCCCTGGATTACTGGAAAGACAGAATCACCGATCTCATCAAGGTCTTTACTCAGATCAACTTCACTCATATTTACAGAGAATTAAATGTGGATGCTGATACATTGTCCAAAAGTGCACTACGAAGGTAGGTGGGGGTTTTGACTTATTATCAATGGATAGACGGTCAAGTGGAGCCACCTCAGCATATATCTCTATATAGTTGACTTGAGAGACATAACACTTGACTATTTATAGCTTTTGGCATTTTGTATTTGTATTGATAGAATTTGTGATTGTTAGTTGGAGATCTGATGTGGAAGCATATATAGGAGTTGTCTATCGTAACTGTAGATAATTTACCAATTAGATGTGGCTGGAGCAACGATATATATATGTGAAGCAGAAAATGTAATTTTGGTGTTTATACCGTATTATTAATATAATGAGAATTTTTTCTTAAAAAAAGAAAAAGTTGATAATATATATTATAAAACAACATTATCCAACCAATAATTTGAAAGGTTGAAGAATACATATGGGCCTATCATGTAGAAACAATAAATCATCTATTTTATAAATGGCATTATGCCTTAGAGGTTTATTCAATCATTGAAGGCTTAATCATTGGCATTCTAGGAAAGGTAATAAAATGGAAGAGTTACTTGAAAAAATGGTTTTCGAATATAAGCATGGGAAGATATTTTATAAATGACATTATGTCTTAGAGGTTTATTCAATCATCGAAGGCTTAATAGTTGGCATTCTAGGAAAGGTAATAAAATGGAAGAGTTACTTGAAAAAATGGTTTTTCGAATATAAGCATGGGAAGATATTCACTGAAATAAAGAAAAATAGTAAAAGAAAATGGACAAGAAATCAATCATGTCAACTTTAGAAAAGAAAGACAAATATGCCATGGAAAAGTAAATCTAAACTTTCTTAAATTTTGACTATTTGATCAATTTTTTAACTTGTATTTAAAATGTTTTAAGGTCTGAACATTCTTCCTTTTTTTTTTTTTTTTTAAGGAAATTTGCTTACCCAACTCTTATTTGGCAAATTTAAGATTGGAATTTAATTTAAAAAAACTCTGCACATTTCACATACTTGGGTAATTTCATGCTTAGTAATCGTTGACAATATTTACTATTTACTTTAAGATATAGTAGTTCTTTGTTCAATAAAAATTACACGCTATAAGCGCTTTGTTGGATAATGATTATCATTGTAATTGAATTTTAACAAAACTCAGTACATATATGGGAGGGATCCAAGATATATACAATGAAGTTATCCTTTGAAAACAGTCATAAGGATGCCATCCAGACCAAAGAACTGGAGGCGACGATTGCTTTATAAATAAAATGAATATTCAATTACTATTAACATGACAAAGGCCTCTTCTATGGATTAATTCATAGCTTTAAGAACAAAAACTAGCAATTTACAATTTACAAATATAACACAGTCAAGCCATCTATCAACACTAAGGAAATGAAAAATTTAACATTTCATCAAAATCCTAAATCATTTTTTATCGCAAAGAGGGAAGAGCCTATGTGTTTATGATTTTAAAATCTACATAGGTCTTGACATTAAGATTATGTTCATGCACATGACAAGTGTGAGGAATAAATTATAAATCCCATTATGGATTAAGAAAACTTCAAAATCCTAAATCATTTTTTATCGCAAAGAGGGAAGAGCCTATGTGTTTATGATTTTAAAATCTACATAGGTCTTGACATTAAGATTATGTTCATGCACATGACAAGTGTGAGGAATAAATTATAAATCCCATTATGGATTAAGAAAACTCCAGGGTATTTGCACCTCGATACTATAATCACTATGGAGATTGCATGTAAGCCTATATGTGAAGGAACCATGTTTTCCAAAAATTAACCTAGATATTGTAGTATCTGTCTACATTTTTTTTTAGAAATTAGCATTTGCTTGAGTAAGTTGCGAAAAAAGGGTAAGAGGGGTTTTGTCATCAAAGAAGTTCAAAATGTATCTCTAAATGTTTATTTAGAGTTTATTTTTTTATTAGTTGCATTAAGGTAGCTGGTTAATACAAATAGAATTACATAGCTCAATGTGTGGATTCAATAAAAGAAAAAAATCATGGTTATGGAAACAACACTAGCATTGCAAAACCACCAATAAAACTTGATAGAATAGTACAAAACTACCCACACCAAACAAAACAACCCACTTTTCTTCCTTCACTTATTTTCTTGGGGATATCATCCATGTTGTTGTTGCAAAACTACAACCTAAAATGAACATTGAGTTGGGCATGAAAGCTAGAAACTGAAACTTGAGAAGAAAAAAAAAACTAAAAACTTTGGTTTTTTTTGTTGACTTTCCACCACTTCGACTTGGCCTCCCTTCATCTTCCTTTGCCATTAAACCCATTTTGTTGCATAAAAACATAAAAGAGATTACCTTTACCAAAAAAAAATGATACAATGGTGCCTCCATTGGGATTGCACTTCCTACTTCCCAACCCTAGGAAAAGCAGTCGTGACTTTAATAATGCACCTACGCAATTTGCATACCTTTACTAAAACCTATACAAACTCCATTTTACGTGATGCCCATACACAACCCACCTTCATTTGCTTGGGTCAACCTATAAACCCTCAACAAACACAGATTCTCAACAAAACCTCAATGCAATGTGAACCCAAACAAAAATAATTGACAAAAAAATAAAGAAGCCTATTTTTAAAATCACATCCTCTGCTTAGAGATTTTTCTCTCTTCCATTTCCATGGCCACGTCTTAGGAAACCATCCCTTTTCCACTTCTCCACATATGGTCATTGTTCTACATATAGCCACTTCTTCCCATGCCTACATTTTAATAATCAAAGGCTTTGGAAATATGGAATAATAATACAAGAATATGACATGATGAGAATTCAAACCCCTATCATGGATCACCCACTCCAAGAAGCAGACATTTAACTATTTGTAGAAAAGGCCATGGACTTAAAAACATTATAGTTGCAATTAGCAATCTTGGAAGGAACTCTGCAGATTACACCTACCTGCACCTACCTTGTTAACACATGTGCATGGTTGTTGGCTTCTTGTCAATTTTGCTAATTCCGCTGCTACCTGTTGTGAGTAGACCATGTAGATACAATAACCAAATTAAATTAATGACAATAATAGTAGAATAAATTTCATATTAAATATTGAATTCGTGTTATATCTAATCAATAACTATAAATGACAATGCTTAATATTTTTATTTTTTAATTTTTAAAATAATTTTTAATATCTAATTAATTATGTTTAAAATCATATTAAATAGTCTTATAAAAAATATCAACCAATCATCAAATAAAATTTTATATTTTCAAAATTATTTTTTAATTTTTTAAATATTTATTTTAATATATAATTTTTATATAATTTTAATAAACCTTATAAAAAAAATGGTTACAAAATACAAATTAATTAAAAATCAAAGTTTTTTAATTATAAACTAATTACAATATACTCAATTTTTTTTTTTTAATTTTTACAATATTTAATTTAATATATAATATTTATATAACTTTAATAAACTTTATAAAAAATTATTACACAATGCAAAATAATTAAAAATAAA